>APFE031715231.1:0-84558 GCA_000404065.3 Pinus taeda | reverse complement strand
CCCTTTTAACCCCCTGGTTAACTACGTAGGCTAGTCATGGAAAGAATATAATACAACCCAACATTCTCCCACTTGTTGTTTTCTTTCCACAGTGGGTCACAAGAGAGCTTAGCCATTTATCTAGCCCTGCAATGCCCATTGTTTCTCTACACCAAAAGAACTTCTCAGAGCTCACAGATTTTGTCAATGCATCTGTAGTATTCTCCAAAGTGTCCACCTTTATCAACAACATCATTTTGCCTTCTATCATATCCCTCACAAAGTGATACTGAACATCAATGTGCTTTGTCTTTGAATGATATGTAGGCTTCTTTGCCAAGAAAAATGCACTTTCGCTATCACAGTCTATCCTTATAGCTCCCTATACTAACCCCATACTTGAACACAATCTCTACAACCAAACTGCTTCCTTGCTTGCATGAGTGGCTACCATGTATTATGGCTCTGTAGTTGATAATGCCACTACAGATTGTTTCTTACTCATCCAACTAACTGCACCTCCAAATAGGTTAAACACATACCCACTTGTAGATCTTCTCTGATCCAGATCTTCATCCCAGTCTGCATAAACAAAGCCATGAATATCCAACACTCTATCTAATCCTTGTGTTCCTTGGTAGCACAAACCATAATCACTAGTGCCACGCAAATACCTGAAAACCCGCTTCACTACTATCTAGTGCTCCTTCCACGGTTTTGACATAAACCTGCTCAATACTCCCACTACATGTGCAATGTCTTGTCTAGTACAGACTATTGCATACATCAGGCTATCAGTTGCACTTGCATATGGAACATGGGACATGTCCTCTTCCTCTTCTTATGTCTTGGGACACTATTCAATAGATAACTTTACACCTACAGGAATAGGAACCTTCACCTGTTTACTATCTTGCATATTAAAACTCCGCAATATTTTTTTGACATACTTCCTCTGGATTAACCAAAGCTTCCTCTTTGTTCGATCTCTTTTAATTTCCATACCCATAATATAGTTTGCAGCACCAAGATCTTTCATGTCAAATTTGGAAGACAAATGGCTCTTCAAATCCTAGATAATTTGTTTATCATTTCTGACCAACAAAATATCATCCACATACAAGACTAGATAAATAACACGATCACCAATTAATTTAAAATGCACATAGTGCTATGCTTTGCTTATGGTGAAGCGAAGTCCCCGTACAAATGTATCAAATTTCTCATGCCACATCCTTGGTGACTATTTTAACCCATACAGAGACTTCTTTGACTTGCATACCAGTTCTTTCTTACCCTTCACCGCAAAGCCTTCAAGTTGATTCATGTTGATCTCCTCTTCCAAATCCTCGTGAAGAAATGTTGTCTTCACATCCATCTATTCTACCTCTAAATCAAAATCAGCAGCAACAGATAAAAGCAATCTAATAGAAGTTACCTTGGAAACAGGAGAAAAAATATCACCAAAATCAATTCTTGACACCTGGGAATAACCTTTTTCTACTAACCGAGCTTTGTATTTCTCCACCTTTCCTTCAACATTTGTCTTCTTCTTGAACACCCATTTACTGCCAATGGATTTCCTTCCAGTCAGCAACTCCACCAGATCCCAAGCCTGATTTTTGTGCAAAAATGTCATTTCATCAACCATGGCCTCTTTGCAGAGTTTCCCATCCTCTGAATCTACTACTTCCTTCATAGTTCTGGGATCATCATCAGTAATAGATAAAGCAAAATTTGAATAGAAAGTAGATGGAATATACCTTTCTGGTTTCCTTCTTTCTTGAACTGATTTTCTCACACCCGGAGTTTGTGGCTCTTCGTCTTCTAATTCCTCCTCTACTGTAGAGTCCGATTCTTCCTCCTTTAGCTCAAACTCTATCTTCTCAGGTTCCTTTGGGTGGAATTCATGTTTAATAAGATCTTTCACCTCTCTGAACATCACATCTCAGCTGTACACAACCTTCCTTGTTACTAGGTTCCAAAGCTTATAACCTTTTAAAGCATCCTTATACCCAATAAAGATGCACTTTTCAGATTTACTGTCCAAATTGGTTCGTTTCTCCTTTGGAACATGTACATATGCATCACATCCAAATACCCTCAGATGTGAAAGAGAGGGTTTCTTATCAATCCATACCTCTTGTGGATTCTTATCCTCCAAGAATGATGAAGGTGATCTATTAACCATGTAACACGCTGTCTCCACTACCTCTGCCCAGAATTCCTATCCTAACTCAGCACCACTGAGCATGATTCTTGCCCTTTCCATCAATGTCTTGTTCATTCTTTCTACAACTCCATTTTGCTGAGGTGTATATGGAATAGTCTTCTACCGTGCTATACCACACTTCTTACAGAATTCTTCAAATTCCTTACTGCAAAACTCTCCACCTTTATCTATCGTTAACACATTTATCTTCTTCTCTGTCTCGTTTTCCACCAGAGCCTTAAATTCTTTAAACCTGTCAAAGACTTCAGATTTCTTCTTAAGGAAATATATCCATGTATTCCTTGAGAAGTAATCTATAAATGATATATAGTACACAGAATTACCGAGTGATGGAACCTTCACATGTCTAAACACATCATTGTGCACAAGCTTTAATATCTGTTTCTCCCTCTTACCACCAGAGAGGAAACTCACCCGATTTTGCTTCCCATATACACAATTTTCACACAAATCAAAATCCATAGAGCTATTACTCATATCTTCTACCATACCTTTACCATGAAGTATTTGAAGGATCTTCTCTCCAATATTTTCAAGCCTTTGATGCCACAGCATGGTCTTCTCACTAGATACCACTAGATTTTCTGTTCCACTTTCAGGAACCACAAAACTATTGCACCCATCAACAACAATGCTACCTTGTAGCTTGTACAGAGTTCCAGTCCAAACTTCCTATGTCAATACCAGTGCTCCTCGAACCATCCTGTAGGTATCCTTCTCAAACACTTTTTTTACACCTACATCATCCAAATTCCTTACAGAAAACAGATTTTTGGCTAATGCTGGAATATGTAGAACACCCGAAAGTGTTCTAACCCTTCCACCTTGCAACTTCAACTTTAATTTTCTGTGACCAACAATTCTAGCCTTCCTATAATCCCCTAAGAAGAAAAAACCACCATCGTATTTCTCATACTAACAAAACCACTCTCTATGGGGAGTGAAGTGAAAGGATGCACCTGAGTCAATCAACCATGCCTCATGATCTACATGTGTACTTGAAGAAGCCAAGTACACATCCCCACCTTCATTTGAAGTGGTTTTCACGTCTGCAAAAGGAGCATCATCAGATCCCTTTCCTTTCTCAGGAGCCTTAGATTTATATTCCCTCTTGTAGTGCCCTTCCTTTCTACATTTCCAGCACACCACCTTTACAGTTTTTCCTGGAGATTTAGATCTCCGTCTAGATTTAGATCTCCCACTCGATGACTTATTTTTGTTTCTGTTCTGGGACTGTCCTCATGCAAACAAGGCATCACCATTCTAGCTCTCCATATTTTTCCATCTCATCTCCTCCGTTAGCAAGGATGAGACTGTTTCATCAAACTTCAAAGCAGCTACATTGCTACCTCTTACGATATCTAGATTATCTCATGAATCTGGTAGAGAACACAAAAAAATAATGCACTTATCTTCATCTGAAATTTTGATATCAACAGACGATAAGTGACTTACCACAATATTAAATCCATTCATATGCTCTGTCACCGAGTCTCCATCTTTCATCCTCAAGTTATATAGCTTTTTCCATAGGAACAGTTTGTTCACCAAAGACTTATATTGGTGCAAAGTACCTAACTTGTCCCATAAAGCCCTTGTCACCGCTTCGCCTGATACATTCAGCAATACTGAATCTGAGACACACAATCTATTGTGCTCTTTTAATTCTGATCCAACTTCTTCCATTCTTCATCAGGCACTCTCGTTGTTTTAGTATCCAAATCTACCACGATCCACTGATCTTTATCCACAAATAGATCCTCCATCTCAAGTTTCCACAAATCAAAACTCTAACCATTAAATTTCTCGATCTCCATATTTCCACTGCTCGCCATATTCTTTCACCACTAGAATCAATCCCGCAGATCTCCCTCTAAACGAGGCCTACCACAGGCCCGAGCGAAACCCCTCAACAACAAAGGTGTCCCCTTGAAGCCAAAACAACTCTGATACCAAATGTAGGTTTTAACCTCGTATAGAAAGTACCTGCATACAAATTCTAGAACACAGAAAATAAACAATGCGAGAGCATAACACAGAAAACACATATACACAAAGATTCTCCCTGGATCCCAAAACCGGGACTACCAGCTCGATTTTTCGTTATGTTCCTTTCAATGTTACAATACATATTTCTACATGTGGAAGCATCCAATACCATGGACCAAAAACCAACACATCCAAAACCATGGACCGAAAACCATCGTGTCCAAAACCATGTGTGAAAACATGCACAAAACCATAGGTAGGTCCGCCCAACCTAATATAGGGCTCAAAACCAAAATATTTTGAGGTGCTACCCCGAGCCCCATAGAGTGGGGTTACCTACACCCCTGAAACCCCCTGTGACTCCCCCCACTACGCATTTGGCGCAATGAAGGGGGGCTCTACCCCCCATCTAACCCCCGAGTTAACTACGTGGGCTAGTCGTGGAAAGAATATAACACAACCCAACACTTTACACCATCGAGACCCCTTAACTATTAGTGAGACATTTTTCCTAGTTAACATATTTACAGCTAGTTAGAGGGGTCATATGACAAGTTGAGGTTCTGGAGCCTATATCTAAACATTTTATATTGAAATGGCTCTATCCAAAACTTTCTTTGGGGATTTTTTCTAAAAGACTAAATCTTTCAATTCCCACATAAATAGCTCATTGCTTATCATGGAATAAGTTTGATGGCGAGGGTGTAATATATGTATTAGAACATACACTTTGATTTCTTGAACATTTTGTTTCTAATGATGTGCATTATGAGGATGTATATTGTATACTTTTCACCATTATGCCTGAAGGTTGAATCAAAGAATGGTGCAAAACCATACCAGTTAATTTTATCCATTCTTTCAATAATCTGTTAAGGAGATTCATGATGCTTTTAACATGTATGATTGTCAAATTCCATTTAAAAGGATCAATGAGCTTAGAGTGAAACAATATGAACCATTGGAATATTTTCCTGGTAAATTTATCCATTTTTGTTATCAATTTCCTAAGAGAGATGTGGATTGGATTTATTTGGATGAGATTTTTTGGCAATTGGTTTTCCTTTCTTTGCAACAAATTGAATCTAAAATGAATTTTTATAATCATTCATCCTATGATTCTAGTAATCTTCTAGTTACAAATCAACCACATCTTATCCCTAATTTTTTTATGTCAACTTTTTTGAGTTAGGAAAAGTCTCAAACCTCATGGGAGGATGTTACCACAAGTAAGATCCCTCATCCTCCTTTAGCTTGATTACCCAATGAAATGATTTCTCATTCCAATATATGTTTTTTTGTTTTAAATAATTTAGGTAATGAATATATTTTGCATGAAAAGGAGCAAAGTTACCTTGTGTTACAAGCTATTATAATTTCCTTAGGAGTAGAGTAAGCTAAAAATCAGATCGATAAACCTCCTCTCCCTATTAATGAGATTATATCCCATTAAAAACCTTATAGAATCCATTCATGAATCTCTTCATAAAATTCTCCCATCATTGCCTACTCGCAATGACAAAGACCTTATCCTAAATGACGTTGAATGCTTAATTTCATGGAGAATAATTTAGATGTTGATCAGTTGATTCCTTCAAATGAAGTCAATGTGAACAATATAAACCTTGAATAAAATTTGATTGGAATTTTTGCTTATTCAAGGGATTATTTTCATCCTCTTTCATTTGCAACTCATAACTCCCTATACCATGATTCGCTCAATGAATCTACTACACCGAAAACTGCTTCAAATGCCATTGATTCTTAGTATGCAGTGGTAGATAATGGTCAAATACAAGGTAAGAAAAGAAAGAAAAAACTTCTCACCTTTGTTTTGAGCTCCAATCCTCAACATGTTGAGATGATGATTCCCCCACTCAGGTCATTCACTAAAACCCTTTGGTTATTAGCTCTCCACTTACATCGAATGAAGAATCTCATGTTTTGAGTGATCGTTCTAGTGAAATAAAAATTCTTAATCAAGCCAATGGCTTTGATAGGAATTCCATTGCTAATATATATGATGATTGAATTTCCATATATACCCAATTATCTATAAAATCGTCAATAGGATGTGCATATGCAAAATATAGATTTCTAATCAAATATGATTATAAAAGAATTTCTTATGGGAATAAAGGATCATTCTTCCTCAACTCACTACTCCTGGTGTCTTGACTTGTGTGATGAATTTTCTACCATTCAAAACACTTTAAATCCTTCAAATCCTCATTCTGATAAGTTGGATCTTTAACAAACAAAATGAAGTAAGGTTTCATCTTTGGAAGGGGAAATTACTGAATAAATTGTATATCTTTCTTGTGGTTCATAATCTTCAACATCGAGAAGAATTAAATTTTTAGGTTAGGTCATTCATTAATTCCTTCCATTTGATACATTATCATTTATGAGATTAGACGAATTATGCATATTAAATGATCAATTTGGTGACATTGGAATGTTAGATCAAACTAATGACTCTAACACTACCATCCAATTAATAAGGTTCTTGTTGATGGTTTTCTACATGCAATTTCAGATTTGACCAAGTTCTCAAAATTAGATCATTTAACATTTGAAGTTTTAGGGAACTTTTAGGAAGTTGAGGCACTCTAGCTCTCAGTGATGGTTGTATCATGTTCTCATGATCCTGATAAGATATATGAACTAGGTCAAATTATGGTTTCCTCACAATGCTCTCTTCTCAAGACTATCTCATTGGATATATGCTCATTATTGAAAAAAAAACCAGTGCTTTTAATACCAAGATAGAGTAATTTATTGGTTGGAAAATATGGTCTAGCTAATTATTCTAGAAACAAGAAACCTTCCATCTCTCTTCTATTGAAAGTAAGGTTAAACAAGAAGGAATGTGCAACTTTGAGAGTTTTCTAGGGTTTTCATGTTTATTATTCTATGTATGAAAATCCAATTGTGGTTTAGTTAGAGTTGTATTTTTGGGAAATCCCTTTTTCCAACAAAGAAGAACTTCTTCCTCTTGTGAATGTTATGAAGCTAAGTATTTTTGTTTTTGCATAAGGAATTCACTTAGGTGATAAAAGATGTTAAAATCAATTTTTGGAACTTAACCTATGTACTCATGGATTGATTCCTCAAGCTATTGTGAGTGTGTAAAATATGAATATTGAATCTAATTTGATACATGGTTCTTCAAGAGAATGTTTTAATCTTATTTTAGCTTTATGTCACTCTTCCTTGTATCCTAATTAGTTTTTTGAAATTGCTATACTACCAATAAATGTTAATCCCCTAGACTCCCATTTTGTCGGCCTATCTTGTAATCTAATTCAAGGTAAAAGTCTCTCACATTGAGAAGATGAACCCAATGAATTTTTAGCACACTTTTCTTCTTATTTCCGATCCTAATAGTGTGAAGAGGAAGATTCTAGAACCAAAACTATCCATGATATATCTCAAGTTGATTCATTTCCATTTTCAAGAAAAGAAGAATCTTGTGTTTTAAATTACTAAGTTGATCAAAAATTAGCTTTAACAACTATCATCTAGTTAATCATGATCCCACCTATACATCGAATGATAGTTTTTTTATAGAAATTTGTTGATTATGCCAACCCACTAAAATTTTATGATCCAACGATTTGAAGTTTCAAAGGTTTGTTAGGATAGTGAGGCACTTCATCTCTCACTGGTGGTTATTTCAAGTTCTCATGTTCTTAAAAAATCCATGAATGAGATTATATTATGGTTTCCTCGCTATATTCTTCTTATATCACAATTTCTCCAAATGAATGCTCATGTTTCAAATATTTGAAGGGTTTTTATGTTGATCATTTTAAATATCAATGCATAATTGTTGATTGGCTAGAAGAATATTTTCTTGAAAACTCTTCCAAAAATTAAAGACCTCTTATTTCTCTTTTGCTTGGTATGAATTAAAGGGTAAGTTAATGCACATTTGTGAGGTTTTAAAAACAAAATCATGTGTATCATTATGTCTATGAAGATAGAATTGCAGATTGGGTAGAGAAATATTTCCTGGAAATTTCTTTTGCACGTAAGCAGTAACTTCCACCTTTTGTACAAGTTACATAAGTAAAAATAATTGTTTTGGCACATTATTTCATATTGGTGCTAATGGTAGACATGTTTGTGTTTGCACATTGGGAGCAACTTCTATGGCTTCATTAGAAGTTTGATTTCACATAATCCTAATCTCATTTTAAATTAAATTAAGGTTTATGTTTACGTTCAATTGTTTTCTTGTTAGAATATTTATGCACATATTTTCTTTCATAGCTCGTTTCATGCTTGCATTATCTTCATTCATATTTAGTTAATTCTATTGCATTGCCTTACATTTAGTTGTTGTTTGCATTATACCACATTTCTCTTTTCAATTTCATTTAGTATTGCATTACATGATTCACTTTCCTTTTGATTTAGCTTTCTTTATTTGCATTGCTTCATGCTGCACCAAACTTGCATATAAATAAAACCCTATAAGATAATATTTTCTCATTTTTACCTAATGCTAAAATCCCATCAATGGTTGTGCATGGATGTGATGGTTTCTCCATTATGAAATTGTTTGTAGATGCAAGTATTGAAACATTGTCCTATATATCCTTTACATGAGTCTAATATATTAATAAGGAAAATGTGGGTTGCTATTTGTGCGGAAGTCTAATAAGTTCATATGAACTATATCTATAACTTGAAGTCTGTTTTCGGTTAGCTCCTAATATTTCATTTTGTGTTTCTATTATCCACCTGTTAGTGAAAGATGTAATGTAGAGGTATGGCATGATGGAAAATCTATGTTAATACATATTTTAGCTTCTGTAAAACAAGAAACAACCTCTCATACCCATAAGTTAATCCAGGATTCCTCATCCACCATGGTTGAATGAATTCCCTAATAAGTGATGGCAATGTGCATGTAAAAAGAAAAATCAAATAACGGGTAAAGGAATTAGAGAGGATTCTTGCATAGAGAGGCAATACAAACAACTTGATTGGGGCTATGGACAGTCACTAAGAGCGAAGCAATGCCTGTGATTTCTTGTGTAAATCCACTGGGGATATCAACTCTCTCTAGTAGTGGGGAAACACAAGAAACTCACTTCAATTTTTGAATATAATAAGGCCTTGGCCATGTTATCTATGTCATTATCGAAGACATGTGGTGTGAATGTTTTGTTTGTTACCCAAGAACTAACAAGCCATTTCTATGAGACAGATGGATGGCGCATCTATAAATGTGTAAGTACCTCAAGTAGTACCCATAGTATTACTTCAATTCTTCCTTTATTTTATTTTAAGACTCTATATTTTAAAAAGACGAAGGAAAATATACTGTATTCTACCAATGGTTTACAAATTGTTGTAGCTACTACAACAAAACCTAAAACAAATCCATTGGTATACCTAAAATTTGGGTCCCCATTTACTTTTCAAGGTTTTAATGGGTGTCCCTTTGGATTTCAACAGTCAAAACCCTTTAATGACCTAGTTATCATAAGAGGCTAGGATTGTATATATTTTCATGAGACTCATTTTCTATGCCTTCCTACCTTGCTTCATCCTCATTCCAATATTATAGATATGCTAGGGCTTATGTCATTTGAATTCAATTAAATTTGTAAAAGATCCTTCAACATTTCTCCCTCATTTATGTTTATCTAGGTGAAAGGAATTATTTTTCTGAGAATCTACCAGTACTATACTTATGTATGTTCTTACATGTATAGGGTTTGGACAAGGGTGGAATCAGCCCAGAAGGATTACTACTACTAGAAGCAACTATTACCAGGAAGGGGCACTAGTAGAAATGAGGCCAAAATAAGACATACATGCATCAGATATTTGACACATTATCGTCAGTCATTTGATACTTTAGGAGTGAAAGTTTTTGTTGATGAAATTTCATTGGATATTTGATATGTTAGTAGTAGTTGGATGTTCAATAGGACATATGTCGAACATCTGATTCCAATGATGTCTACTCGCGAGTATTTTTCCAACGAATTTCAGTTAAATATCTCACATCAACCTTGTCAGTTAGGAGTTGTATGTCCCATGATATATTGTGTGTAATCATGGAACATTTTCTGATGGATTGTGGTAAAAAACCTGATGTTAACCTTGTCAACTACCATCAAATATTCAATGAGAATAAGTGTCAGTATTTGATAGTGTAATAGTTTGTGTAATGTTAATGTTATGCATATGATGATTTCTTTTGTTGGTGTCGAGTTAGATGTCTAAAATGTTTTTGTTATCATTGTTGTTTCATATTCAATGGGAACTAATACAAGTCAAATATACGATGGTTGTATGAGTATTAAAAAGAAAATATAATTTAATCCTCATTTCTATCAAATATCAAAATATAGACGTGGAATCAAAAAACTTTATTAATAAGAAATCGAGACATGAAGTCAAAGATCTATTTGTTGTAGTTGTTGCAACAACACCTCCAAAAATCTAGGTAACCATTAAATTTTTGGAACCCCTACATTAGGTCTAAGCTTCGGACCCACCAAGTCCTGCCTGAAGGTTTGTCAATGTTGGTAAACCTAAGGAGAAATCCAAGTTTTTGACTAAGTTAAGCCAAGTCACTAGTTCTTGCCTTGGTAGGTCGGTCACAGAGTTAGAACATGACTACCACTGATAATTGCGACCATGGCAAGCATTACGAACAAAACGACTCGTGGGTTCCAAGGTTGCATAGTTGCACCTCTAACCTCATAGCTATCTTGTGACCTCATGAATTTCGAAGTCGTAAAGTCACAAAGCCATAAGATCACCTTAATTACCGTCAGTCACTTGTGTGACTATGTGACTATGCGACTCTACAACTCGCAAGGTCGCAAGGTCGCACTGTCTACTCACATCCTCCAATGCAACCTTGCAACTCATGTGACTTCGTGACCTACAAGTCGCAAGGTCGCAATAGTCACACTCTTGACCCTCATGACCTCCACACGTGTGATTATTTTATAAATAGGAGGGTACCCAATTACATTCATCAATGCTTTTTTGGGTGCACTGGAAGCTAGAAGCCCCTCCGACATGAATTTGTGCACATGTCTGACTCTGTTAAGTAATGGTCTTCCCTCCTGCAACCATTATTTCCTTTAAAGCGTCACAGTCTGCCCCTACTAACCTCTGGCTTATCCCTCACCCTACAGTTTAGCCTTCTACTTAGCATTCCTCTCCTTTTCATGCTTCATAAGTTGCCCTAGCCTTCTCCCCATGCCTGCACTCAAAATTTTTAGTTTTGCCTTGCATTTGATCCCCTCATTTTATCAGGAAGCTGAAAATCCATCCCTCTACGAGTGACCCTGGTCTCCCAAATTGATTTTGGGCCTTCTCTAAGCCTTTCTAAGCTATAGTCATGTGCCTTGCAGTCGTGGTACCCTTCCCCTCATGACTTCGTGAATTTACGACTCCTCATCTTTGTGGCCTCCAACCATTTGTGACTTGCAACCACTTCCCACTGTGTGATCTGCAACCAAATTTTTCGCATCGTGACCTTGAATTTGCTCCCCAACCTTTGACCTCAGTCATGCAGTCACATTCTTAACATCTACGACTGTGTGACCTGCCTTCCCTGCACCGTTCATTTCATTGGCTAAGTATCCTTTTATTTTATGGTCACAATTGATTGTCATGCCATCTATCTCATCGTGGGATTTCCTTCTTGACATGCCATGTGACGTCAAGATTGAGTGCATATCCATTTCTTCTTTTGAAGACAAGATGGGTAACCTGACTACTAAAATAGGTCAAGGCACCTCAGGAAGTGGGACATGGGAGGCCGATCTAGAAGAACAACCACCTATCTTTACAGATATAGCTTGCAACATAAATAAAACCACCAGGATCTCCTCATCTGCAATCTATGAGGAATTTACTAAGAAGGATATCCTAGAAACATAGGAGGACTTCCAATTATATATCAATGTCAAGAGGTCAAAATTACATAAAGTAGGAGCTCATCCACCAGTATTTCCGTGCACTGAAACCATCGAATGGATCTTGCAGTGTACAAGCATAAATGACTAGATGATCAGAGGTCGTGATGGAGCACCCATAGCTACCATCACTTCGACAACCATCAACACCTACTACAAATTACCTAAGAAGTAACATATTTTTAACACCAAGTGGCTCGCCGGGTTCACCATCCCAAAAAAAAACTTCTTGACGGATTGGTGGCAAGAACCTACAAAATTTCGGGTCAGGATAGACCAAGCTTACAAGACAGAGGGGCTACATAAATCATATCAGTTAATCACTGCAATGATGTGCCAGCTATATGGAAATGCCGACTATGATGTTTTTTTTTGTCATGTGGGTTCCACTCATGTATGATGTTGCCACTCAAGGAACTAGTTTTAATTGGGTGATCATCCTCTCATCATCCTTAGGACAAAGATAGCCACACCCAAAGCCCATCCCTCAAGAAAACTCAAGAATTTTGTATGTCTTCATACCTAATTGATGTTGTCTATTTGAGGTGCCACTTCGAGCACTAGATCTGTAATTGGGACACATCGGTAGCCGAACCCATCAACTGCCACTACAAAGTCTTGTGGGACAACTTATAGAAGCATGTTGGATGTAATATCTCAAAAATTTAACATCCCATTATACCAACTGTTGTTTGGGGAAGAACCACCTTGCATGTCACTGAGAGCCATGAGGACCGTGGTTAAAGTATCTCATTGGTTCCCCATTGATGAAGGAATTATCATTAGAGTGTTCAGCACTCATTAAGTTCCTCACACATTGCCCAAGTTCATCACAGATAGGACACTTCTACGAGAGGTCTGTTACCAAATGACACAGGGTTTCTTGAAGGTTTTGAACAAAGGAAAGAAGAAACCTTGGCTGCCTTTCCCTCTCACTATTGGGGTATACATAGTAGAAAACTTAAAACAGGTAGAAGCAGAAGCTAAAGAACTAGATAGGATCCATTTTGTGACCCTAAATTACCAAATGTATGACCCTGAGAAAGTCATAGCTGCCCATTGCAAAAAGGTGAAATTCAGTTGGTTTTACATCCACACCAGGAAAGATCTCAAGGATGGGATTAAGAATTAGAATAACTCCACAAGGGAAATCAGCCCCAGTGAGCAGCAGGCATAGAACATGATCTCCTTGATGATTTCTAGGAGGACGTAAGCCTCAGAGAAAGAACACCAAAGGGAGCCGAGGAATCAGGGAAGCAAACCTTAGAGAAATAACACCAGAGGGAGCCAATGAATTAGGGAAGCGAAAAGGAAAAGAAGTTGAAGAGCCCCTAAGAAACAACGAGGAAGAAGAAGTTACACTCATACAAAGAAATGCCAAATGGCAAGAAAGAAGTGAGAGCTAAATAGGCAAAGAGAACTGGAGAGAAAAAAATCACAAGAATCTGGTGACTAAAGCCAGAACGAGAAAAGGAGAGAACAAGTAGAAGACAAAAGGCGACAGGAAGAAGAAAATAGAGCACAAGATGAGATAGAGAGGAAAAGGCAAGAAGAAGCTAAAAAGCAGAGACAAGTAGAAGAAGCTGCAAAGAAAAAAAATTAGGAACAACAATGAATAGAACAAGAACTGAAGAACATGGAGGAGGAGCTAGAAAGATAATGGGCACTAGCAGAAGCGAAAAAGAGGCATTAGGAGGAGGAGCTTAGGATAGACAGGGAAAAGGAAACTTAGGTAAACGAACAAGGAGAGACAAACAAAGTAGCAGAATTAGGCTCAAGACAAAGTGAGATTCCTCCTTTAGATGTACCTCCTATTACTCCCCTCACTAGTGGACACCTTCTCCTACGAGAGCTAGGCATCTCAGAAGATCAAGGCAAAGAGGTTCTAGATCTAACTAAAATCACATTTGATGAAGTAAACCTCAAAATTATACAAGAGAGGACGAAATCTTGTAGCACGAACCCAGCTGACCCATTGTCAATAACCACGACAAAAAATATCATGCCAAACATCATGAAAAATACTCAAATGATCACCTCCTCCAGAACAACATTTGTGGCTGCCACAGAACACAACGTAGCCTAGATGAGCAAGCAAATTTTAGATTTTCAAAATAGGCTATACGCATCTAAGCAAAGGGCCACCATTGCAGAACAAGGGAACAAAAGGATGAAGGAGGAAAATGTGACACTCCACTTATTACACACAATATTAGTTGAAATCCAAGCGGTAGCCACATAAAAAACAAAGATCCTAGGGGAGACTATGGTAGTAGTGTATGAAGAAATGGAAAAACTGCACCACACTATAGCACCCATAGTGACCATTGAAACTCACTCAAAAGAAAGGGTTGCCATGATCAAAGAGGTCATGACTGCTTTAGATAAAATATGTGAGTGATCTGGAAAGTACCCCGAAGCCCCAACAATAGTCCCTAGGAAATATTGGATCACTATGCAAAATACCAGGGTCCAACTTCATATCAAAGTTCAGGCCAAAGATGCAGAGAGGGTGTTGGCCTCCTACAAACAATTGTTTAGTAGTTTGGAATCAGTGATCCAACTACATGGGGCACCCTCCATAGGAGAGATTGGACAAGTAAAAAAACAGGACGAGATCAACAATGAGGTGCAGGCATTCGTAGAGATGTATAGACAAGATGCCAGCATGGGACATATGTCGATCTCAAGAGAAAATATCAGGCGTTACATAGTAGAACCAATGAGGCTCTACCCCAAGTTGAGTACCTTGAATAATCATATACATGCCAAATTGAATACCCTTCTCTTGGACGTACTGGAGTGCTTACACCGACATGATGAAGGTCAGCCATAAATCTCTCCCATAGCGATAGAATATAACATATGGTGCACTTACCTGACAGAAAAGCTCAAGCTCAACATTTTGAAACTTGGCATCTATAGATTAATCAATTAGGATGGTAGTAATTTTTCTTTCTGTATAGCATTGTGTACTATGGTAGCACAGAATTCCCTGTGAATGTGAAAGGTCACATAGAAGGCCAAGAATCATATGATAGGTGAAAGGTCATGAGAAATCCCAAGTGTCAAGAGTAGACCAAGGGTCACCCTTATCCTATAAATGTAACCTCGTGCCTCATTTGTATGGGCTTTTTGCTGAGCACTATTTTGGAGATACATATACATATTACTTGAGAGAATTGTTGTCCTTCTAGTCAATAAAAGATTAATTTTACGTCATCACTATTGAATTATTCAAATTTCTATGTGCTGGCACCATGAGTATTTTCCTCACTTGACAGATCAAATGTTCCTGAAATCTTTTTGATGTGCAGTCTCCCCACATGCTATTTCATACTTCAAATCTGGTTTTGCTACATATGAATGGTATTTGATTTACTAAATCTATGCTCATGCTAGTGAACCATTTCTTTTGGTATTAGTATAATATTTTTTGATTGCACAATTATGTACGCTTATAAATGGTTGATTGATGTGAATTGTTTATCTAGTATGCAGACGTGTTACCTAAATTCCTGCTAACAGTAACATTATATAATATTATGTTATTTACATTTTTGCTATTCATTGTATATATATGGTACAGGAAATTTATCAATTATTCTCTTGTGTTTATTAAAACTCATACATTCTACTAAGTTTATATCCCATCTCCATCCAAATCTAGCTCCACAAAACTGAATAACAGTCAAGCCTACATACTAGAAGGTATCTCTAGCACACTCGGTGCAGGCTCTAGTTGGGAACCTACACTGGAGAAATCCCCTTGACTGATGGTGTAAGATTCTAGCCCATCAATATATTTGGTGCTAGAAGGAGGGCCGTATCAAGCACTAAAATTGCTCCTCACACGGAGACTTCCCCTCAAGGAAGTAATCAACCTCGGATTCCCATGCCCCTTGAGATACGATATAATCCTCCTTTCAGGCCACCCTTCACTAAGCCACTCCAGGAAGAACCCCATATTCCCCTCCTTGAAGACACCCCTAGAGGAGAGGATCTCCCCATGTACGGGGTCACTAATGAACACCTCAAGGCTCTGCGCCCTATCACACACCAATTCACGAGGGGTCTAAGATGTATCCTCGCCACTAACGCCCTAAACAACTCTTGCACCTCCAACCTTCAACATACACATCAAGGCGTCCTAGTACCTCTATATCACAGTTAATCAGCTTAGCCCTGGATGACTACCCGGACACTGTTGAAATACTATCTATCGAAGGATTGGAAAGCCAGCCTAAAGATGAAGAAGGGGAGCCTAAGAATACCTTTATTGGTGAGAATAACTGGATACATAGAGAGGAAATACATGGGAACAACTAATGAATCACTAAGGAAACCCTCATTAACAATCAACCTCTCACCGACGGCACTCATGGGATCTTGTGACAAGGAGCTGGGGACTACCTTAGGGACGGCATAAACTACTACAACAATCAACGTCTCCTAAGAAATCTAAGAAACACCTAGAATGTGAGAAACACTAGAGACCTAGAACACCTCAGAGTGCCGAGAAGAGAAGGTAGGCACCCCCCTCGCACCACTAGGGGGTCAGGCATAGACAATGAATTAGAAGGCAATGATCACACCTCCTTTTCAACCCCAGAGAAAACTTCCATCCCCCATTGATGGCTTGGATGGCTCAATCCTCTTTAAACCATAGAGGCCTCCTTCATGATATGCCTCAGCATTCTAAGAAGCATCTCCCAAAGTTCGACCTGGAGAAAGGGACCTCAGCCGATGACCACATTAGCAATTCCTACTTGGCTTTGCAAATGATGAAGGTCCAGTTCGATGACGTAGCATGTCACTTGTTCCTGCATACCTTGAAAAATAAAGCGACCACTTCGTATCGATCGCTACTTGTCGCCTCCATCTAAACGTGGGACAAGTTCCGGAAATCCTTTCTGGACAAATTTTCAGAAAATAAGACAACTTCCATGTTTCTCATCGAGCTCAACATGCTAAAATGCCATAAGAAGGAGAAGGTAAAAGATTTTAATCAACATGTCACCACTACTCTAAACAAATTCCTCATGGATGTAGCCCTCGATGATTTCATCATGATTGATTATTACACAATGGCCTTGCCACGGGACATTGCCATTTTCATTAAGTGTGAGCAAATCTCACTCTGGTAGAGAATTTTTCCATGGCACTCGAGGTCCAAATGGATATTCTTTCTATCGGTACATTGGAACATGAGTCACGAGAAGATGCAAAGTCCTCCGGTAAGAAAAACCATGCCTCCTCAAGTAAAACGACAGATAAGGATAAAGACTCCTTCTATTTCGAGGGACTGACCAAATCTCTAAAACAGCTAACTAACGAAGTATTTGAGCTAAGGCTAAGAATCAATGATGCTTTGGGAGGGTCCAACCCCACTAAGCCCTTCTTCCAAAAGATCAATAATATTCCCCCTAAAGTCTCACAAAATCCCAGCTCAGCCTTCAACGTGGAAGAGTTGGGCAAAGATAACTTCTACACTTTCCACTAGGCCTCACACTCTGAAAAAAACTATGCATAATGGCTCGATAATATGATCGCAGTTGTCACCCAACTGTTAGAAGACCAGACCGCCGGGGAAGGAAAAGAGGAAACTGACAAGTCAAGAGAAGATGATTCCCCCTTGGTGATGACTCCCCGTCCGCTGTGTTAATTTTTGAGGCCATCCAGGGAGGAGACGTGTGCACTACACAAGAAGCCTTTGTCAAGGAGACTCCCTAAAAGCCCCCCAAAAGTTACAATCTTAGAAGTAAAGGCATTGTAGCAGACCCTTCCCTAGAAGACAAGAAAAGGGATTTGTTTCATAGGATCTTACCCTTGACTGATACTAGCCAACCATCTTCCTCCTCACCTAGAGGAATAGATGATCTATGCCCGAACAAATTGCCAACCAATGTGAAAAGGAACTCTTCCATCCCTAAGGATGCACCCAAAGGGATTACTACTAAGACCACCATGGCAACACCATGCATAATGCTAGAATCTTTACCCGCAGATTTAGATTACAATATCATCGAGGATTTGAAGAAAACACGAGCTAATATCTCATTATTTGAGTTGTGAAAATTGACCGATCAGTGTGAGATAATATCCAAAGCCTTCACTCTCTTCCCTACCCCTGCTAAACCTATTGCGTCAAGCAAGAGAAATTCTGTAAGCCAATCCCCAGTTGTGGTCGACCTCCAAGCTATAGTAAATGAAGCAAACACCAACTCTAGAGCCTCAACTCCCCCATTCTTCTTAACCTTCGAAATGTTTAATTTCAATGTCCACAACTGCCTCGTTGATTTTGGCACATCAACCAACATTATGCCCTAGTCGATATGCAAGAAACTAAATATTCAACCAAAAAAAACCGACGCCCAAATTTTCCAACTTGACAGGCCTCAAGTCCCTACCATAGGAGAATTAAATAATGTCATAATTCGATTATCTTCTGATTCCCGAGTGCAGCAGTGCATCGACATAATCGTCATGGACATCCCAAAAACCTATGGTCTTCTTCTTAACAGAGATTGGTGTTGCAAGCTGCAGGGCTACTTCGCCACAGATTGGTCTCATTTATGGCCGCATTACAAAGGAAGGAATAACCAGATCAGGGTAAATAGTGAGACTTATATGAAACATATTATAATCAACCTTGAAATCTCTAATGAGAAAATTAGTTATGTGCAACAAGTTCTGCGAGTCTGCCTCCTTGAATCTTCATTCAGATGCTATTAACCTCAGAAATTTATTGTTTCCCCAAATACCCAAGTTGAAATCCCCATGCAAACCCCGAGCTGTGGTGATGAAATTTTTTCCTTAAACTTACATACGTTAGGTTTATCTTCCCCCAACACAAAAACATGGACATTATACTATGATGGTTCAAAAAATCACGATGGAGCAGTGGTGGGATGTGTCCTGTTAAATCCCAAACGGGATAGATTTTTGATTTCATGCAGGTTAGAATTCCAATGTAGTAACAACACTGCAAAATATGAGGCATTGGTTCTTGGCCTAAAAAAGGTTATCGACTTAAGAGTAGATTGCCTGAAAGTCACTGGGGATTCAGAAATCATTACGAGACATGTACGCAATACCATCCACTATTTGTCCCCGCATCTGAAGAACTACCAGCAAGAGGTATGGCGTCTCATAAATTCTTTTAAAGCTTTCAATATTATGTCTATTCCTAGGTTTAACAATGTTGTTGTTGATACTCTAGCTAATGCCGCAGCTAGGTTCACACCCCTTAGAGATGGTTTTTCTATTGAAATTATGTATAAACCAGTAGTACCAAACAACATAAATAACTTGCGTGTGTTCAATGATGACCAATATAACCTGGAATTCATGAAAAACGTGGAAGTATTCAAAGACATGACTATCAACAAAGAGGAACATGAGAAATCATTACAAGATGAGGCAGATTCTTGGAAGGGAAATCCCTTACCGAAAGGAGTGGTGTCATTGGAAATATTGTTCGACCTTCAGAATTGTTTCAAAGGTCCACCAAATACCAAGACACATAGTTCTACTCTCTTGCATGGGAAAATCAATCTCGGAACCAAGTCTGACCTTAAGTATATTAACTTGGGAACATGGTGCACCCCAGAAGAAAGATAGGCTTTCATGAGTTTATTTTGAAAGTACCATGATGTCTTTGCTTGGACTTATGATGACCTGAAGGTGTACGATACTCAGATTATTGAACATGTTATCCCTACCAGAGAGGGAGTCAAACCATTTCAGCATAAACTAGGGAAGGTGCATGCCACATTGGAACCCTCATACAAAAGGAGTTAAAGAAATTGTTGGATGCCAACATTATTCTCAAGGTCAGACACTCGACATGGGTATCTAATCTGGTGCCAGTAAGAAAAAAATTAGAGAAATACGCTTATGCAACGATTTATGGAACCTTAATCGGGCATTAGACAAAGATAACTAGCCATTTCCCTCCATGGAGAAAATCCTCCAAGTCATCTTAGGAGCCGAGGTCTTTTATCTACTATATGGATTCTCCAATTACAATCAGGTTTTGGTATCAGAACCAAACCAGATTAAGACAACATTTCGAATGAAGTGGGGGATATTCACATTTTGCCATATGCCATTCAGACTCATAAACACTCAGGTTACTTTTCAGAGGGCTATGCATATCGCTTTTCAAGGGTTAATGGGTTAGAGCATGGTGGTCTACCTGGACGACGTCACTGTTTTTTCAAAAAGAAGAAGTGACCATCTACAACACTTGAAACAGATTTTTGAAAGAGGTCAGAAATATAGGATATCTCTCAACCCTAAGAAATGCATATTTGCAGTTTTAGAAGGAAACTTATTAGGCCACATCATCACCAAGAAAGGATCACCATCAACCTTGACCATGTAAAAGCCATCACACAGATCCCTCAGCCGAACACCAAGAAAGATATGCAATCTTTCCTTGGCAAAATTATTTTCCTTCGCAAGTTTATTTCAGATTTTGTAAAAATTGTTAAACATTTACAGAACATGATAAAGAAAGATATGGTTTTCAAATGGGATCGAGAAGAAAAGGAATCTTTTGATCGGATTCAAGCAGCTATCGCGAAAGCACCTTCCCTTTCAAGCCTTGATTTCAGCAAAGATTTTATCTTGTACACTTTGGCTTCAGATTCATCATTGGCCACGGTCCTTACCCAAAAGGACTATGATCATGATGAACGTCCTATATCATTCATGAGAACAAGACTTTAAGGGGCTAAACTAAACTACCTAAACATCAATAAGCAAGCTTATGTTGTTTACAAAGCAGTGAAACACTTTAGGCCATACATCATGTTGTACCTTAAGAAACAAATTTCCTGGCTGTAGAGAAATTGTGCTTAAGACATTAATGTTTGTAATGATTGTCACTTTATTATTTATTGTATTCTTAAATGAAGGACCTGGAAAACTTGGTCTTTAACCCTTAATACATATGTGACTGGAAAATCTCAGAATGCCACTTGTTGATAGATATAAATGATGAATGAAGAAAGCTTGAAGGAGAAGTTAAAGGTAATATGCTGCTTAACGCAGAGCCTACTATCTATCACTTAGAAGAATTATGAAAATGAGAACTGAATGATAGACAATATGCTGCTTAGGACAAAAACTATTATCTATGACCCTTGGTACTTTTGAAGATCTTGCTGCAAATTACATGGAAGAATTTATCAGCACTCTACACATATCTTTTTGTGGATATACTTCTAATTTTTGTTGTGAGCTTCCTTTATGCATAGTTTATTTTTTGTTCGGGATGAATTGTATTTTAAAAATTCACTGGTAGAATGGTTCAAGATTAGGCACTCAAATGCTAACCTGGTACCATTGGAAGATCGAATTCACTTGATGGAGATCAATCATGTACATATGTAGGAACTTGTACATAAATAAGCTGAAGTCTTGAGCATTTGGTTTCCAGTTGCAGTTCTTCAGTTTAATATTAGTTCATGAATAAGTGTGACTTTCCCAGTTGGAAACTAGTTTGTAGGGGTTTCGAACTTCAAGAGTGTCAGGTTTCAGTTTGTCAAATTTTAGGGTTTGATTCTCAATATTTTGCTATCAAAATACAAGCATCCTATCACTGGAGATATCGACGTGGGTTCACTATACAAAATTTTCACATAGTTAAGTTTGGCGAAGCAATATATGACTCAATGCCCGAAGTGAAGGCACTAATCTGCAGTTCTTAGTGCTTCTATGGCGAAAGAACTATCCCCAGTTGGAGCCAGCTGTTGTAGCTTATATTTTGTTTTTAGCTTTATTTATTAGTTATATCACTGCAGGGTTTCAACCACAATGAAGCTCCCTTATTTTCTTTACATCTGCAAAGTCTAAAAGTAATGAAGTATTTATTTATTATAATATATCAAAATTGCAAAAGAAACAAGTGTAAAAGAATTGGCGCATGTGATCAAATCAAATCACAATATAAATAATTATATGGAGCTAGAACTATGAAAACCCTGAAATTTGACAAACTAAAACCTGACACTCTTGAAGTCTGAAACCTATGAAAACTGGTTTCCAACTAGGAAAGTCAACCTTATTCATCAAATAATATTAAACTAAAGAACTGCAACTGGAATCCAAATGCTCAACACGTGAGCTTATTATGTACAAGCTCCTACATATGTGCACAATTGATCTCCATCAGGTGAAGTCAATCTTCCAATGGTACTAGGTTAGCATTTGAGTGCCTAATCTTGAACCATTCTGCCAATGAATTTTTAAAATACAATTCATCCTGAAAGGAAAATAAACTATGCATAAAGGAAATTCACAAAAAAAAATTAGAAGCATATGCACAAAATGATATGTGTAGATTGCTGATAAATTCTTCCATGTAATTTTCCATAGGATCTTCAAAAGTACCAAGGGTCGCAGATAATAGTTTCTGTACGAAGCAACATATTGTCTATGATTTAGTTCTCATTTTCATAATTCTTATAAGTGATGGATAATAGGTTCTACGTTAAGAAAAATATTATCTTTAACTTCTCCTTAAGCTTTCTTCATTCATCATTTATATCTAGCAACAAATGGCATTCTGAGATTTTCCAGTCACATATGTATTAAGGGTTAAAGACCAAGTTTTCCAGGTCCTTCATTTAAGAATACAACAAAAAATAAAGTGACAGTAATTACAAACATTAATGTCTTAAGAACAATTTCTCTACAACCAGGAAATTGGTTTCTTAAGGTACAACACATCCTAAAGGATCGCATCACCCTAATGGTCCCCTGTCTTGCCGTCAAATAGCTCTTTGTACAACAAGAGGTGGGGAAGAGGAGAGCCAATTGGATGACATCCCCCCAAGAATATGATTTATAATTTAAGCCCTCCCACACCTTTAGAGGGTATGGTCTCTGTAAACTATTCACTGAGGTTGCGGATCATTAGGACATGGAGTCCAATCGACTGGCTCAGGAAACAAAAGGATGGGAGCACGAGATCGAAATGTACCACAATGAACTCCTCGGCTCACATGACTCCTCATCATGGTATGAATATTTAAAAAAATACCTAATGTAGGGGTCTTTGCCTGAAGCCATGTCCGGTAAATAGAGGAGAGCCATCAGGCTTAAAGCCACCTCATATCAGATAGTCCAGGGGAACCTTTTCAGGAAGCATCACCTTAGTGCGTTACTAAGATGTCTAGAATACGATGAAGCTCAATGGGTGCTGAAAGATCTACATGACGGACTAGCAAGGGGTCATTATTCAGGCGACACCATGGATCACAAGGTCATGTGGGAAGGTTTCTACTGGCCCACTCTATTCAAAGACGCTCATGCCTATGTACAAAAGTGTCTGATCTGCTAAAAGCATGCAAGCAGACAAGTAAGGTCATCTGCTCCTTTGCAACCCATAATAGTCAGGGAACCTTTTCAACAATGGAGTTTGGACGTCATAGGCGAGATCATCCCTAACTCGTCAAAGAAGCATAGGTACATACTCACAGCCACCGACTATTTCACCTGATGGGTAGAAGCAATCCATTACGAAAGGTTAATGATGTTGAGGTAATATATTTTATTAAGCAGTACATCATGGCTAGGTTCGACATTCCAACCTGCCTTTTTTTTATAGCGCTACTTATTTTTCATCTTTGAAATTATATGATTTTTCTCTAGAAAATAGCATCATGTTAAAACATTCGAATAATTACTATCCCCAAGGAAATGACTTGGCAGAATCAACCAAGAAAACCCTTCTCTCGCAGTAGAAGGATTGACACAATGCCCTCAGTAACACTCTTTAGGCTTACCGGGTCACTCCCAAAACCTCAATCAACACATCTCTGTATTTCCTGGTCTATGAGAAAGAAGCCATCCTGCCACCCAATCTAAATCTCCTTGCCCTTAGGCTACCTTAAGAGTCACAAGGCACCTCATGCCCATCTATACAAATTCGAATCGATACCTTGGTAAAACTAGAGGAAGAAAGGTCAAAAATAAGGAGAAGTTCGCCATCCACTAAGCCCAGATCAAAAGATGGTTCAATAAGAAATCCACAGGGTCCCACAAATTTGAGGTAGCGGACCTCGTGCTCAAATGGGACCGGGCTCATGAGGACAAAGGAAAACACACAAAGTTTCAAGCTTTGTGGGTAGGCCCATTCCAGATTGTAGAAAAAATTGCTCATCTTACTTTCAAATTACAAACCCTCGGAGGGTGAGTGGAACCCCCCCTGTGAATGGCCATGACCTCAAACGTTGCTTCACCGAGCAACCCCAGAGTTGTTGGCCCCACCATGTACTATAGTCTACCATTGCTTTCATAGATAGTCATCATTTACTATCAGTTAGTTTCGATTGCTATTTTAATCATTGTCTTTTGGAATAAAGTAGGGATGGCAAGTTAAAGTTAAAGCAGCACTACACTTTGGATCCCGCAGATGTTTTCTGGATTTGTTAACAGACCAAAGCTTAAGTTGCAACAAGAGTATAGTAGACTGGATTGGTGATGACGGGGAACTTGATGGCACACACATAGGCCCTCATTCGTGCCCACATCAGTCTATCCCCACTACTTACATGGTCAAAATTATTAAAGCCGTTCTAGCTCGCTCGCATTCCTGGGAACAAAGGAGAAACTGAAGAAACCACTAATGAGTATACATATATCCAAGAAAAAAATAATGACTCTAAAAAAACAACAAATAGCCTCTTTACAGGTCAAATAAGTTGGGATCCCTCATCTGCCCAGGCTTTAAGCCTTCATTAAATAAGTTCATATATGCAAAGGAAAAATAAGTGCCAATGCACACCTACATATTTTCATAATAAGGGATAAAGGACCGAGAAAGGCTTCCCGCGCAAAGAGGGGAAGCAACTAACTAAGCTTGCTGACAGTGGAGAAACATTTGTAATTTCTAGGTAGTGACTCCCATGGGGTATTGTTCAGGCTCACTGGCAGTGGCGCAACACTAGAGTACCATGAACACTATACTGGGAATACCTCAAAACTCATACTGTAACTTCAGTTTCCCTTTTGGGTCCAAGACAACAAGAAGTAGTGCCCGATTGCGTGTGAAAATATCATGTTAGGATAGTCGGACAACTGACCAAGTTTGAAAGGGAGGCCAGAAATACCATCAGTGGGACCTATAGCCCCATGAAGTAATATTTACTTATGTCCCCTTAAGCGAGGCCCGTAAACATTAGAGATCCTGGATTCTTCCAGGGAATCACCAATTGTTGTAGCTATTGCAACAACACCTCCAAAAATCTGGGTAACCATTAAATTTTTGGAGTCCCTGCATCATGTCTAAGCTTCACCCCTGTCAAGTCCTGCCCGAAGGTTCACCAGTGTCGCTAAAACTAAGGAGAAATCCAAGTTTTTGACTAAGTTAAGCCAAGTCACCAATTCCTGCCTTGGTAGGTTAGTCGTAGAGTTGGAATGCAACTATCACTAATAATTGCAACCACAATGAATTGCAGGTTGAAAGGTCGCAAAGTCAGGCCTCCAACCTTGCAGCTATCTTGTGACCTCGTGACCTTCCAAGTCGCAAAGTCACAAAGTCACAAGATCGCCTTAATTACCATCAGTCACTTGTGCGACTGTGTGACTATGTGACTTCGTGACTTGCAAGGTCACAAGGTTTTAAGGTCGCACTGCCTACTAACATCCTCCAACAAGACCTCGTGACTCATGTGACTTTGCGACATACGAGTCGCAAGTTAACAACAGTTGCAATCCCAGCCCTTGCAACCTCCACGCATCTGATTATTTTATAAATAGGAGGGTACCCAGTAGCATTCGTCAATGCTTTGCTAGTCCCACTAGAAGCTAGAAACCCCTCTGACCCAAATTCGCATGTGCGTCCAACTCCGGTAAGTAACCGTCCTTCCTCCTGCAATCCTTATTTCCTTCCAAGTGCCATTGTTTGCCCCTCCTCACCTCTGGCTTATCCCTCACCCTAGGATTCAGCCTTCTAATTAGCATTCCTCTCATTTCCATGCTTCATAGGTTACCCTAGCCTTCTCCCCATTCCCACACTTAGAATTTACATTTTTGCCTTGCATCAGATCCCCTCATTCTATCAGGAAGCTGAAACTCCATCCCTATGAGAGTGACCCTAGTCTCCCAAAGCCATTTAGGGCCTTCTTTGAGCCTTTCTAAGCCTTAGTTGCACTCCATGCGATAGTGATACCCTTTCCCTCGCAACTTCGCGACTCCTCATCTTTGCAACCTCCGACCATTTGCGACCTGCGACCACCACCTTCTCTACAATCTGCGTCCAAATTTTGTGCACTACAACCTTACATTCACTCCTCGACCTTTTACCTCAATCACACAATCGCATTTTTAACATCTGCGACTGTTCGACTTGCCTTGCTCATGACCTTCCTTTCACTGGATAAGTCTCCTTTTATTTTATGGTCACAATTGATTGTCATGCCATCTCTCTCATCATTGGATTTCCTTTTTGACATGCCAGGTGACGTCGAGCTTGAGTGCATATCCATTTCTTCTTTTGAAGATGATATGGGTCACCTGACTACTAAAGTAGCTCAAGGCACCTCGAGAAGTGGGGAATGGGAAGCCAATTTAGAAGAACAACCACCTATCTTTACAAACACGGCTTGCAACATAAATAAAACCACTAGGCTCTCCTAGTATGCAATCTATGAGGAATTTGTGAAGAAGGATATCCCAGAAACATAGGAGGACTTCCAAGTATATATCAACGTTAAGAGGTCAAAATTACATAAAGCAGTGGCTCATCCACCAATATTCCTATGCATTGAAATGATCAAATGGATCTTGTAGTGTACAAGCATAGATGATTGGATGATCAAGGGTCATGATGGAGCACCCATAGCCACCATCGCTTCGACAAGCATCAGCACCTAGTACAAATTTCCTAAGAGGCAGCAGATTTTTAACACCAAGTGGTTCGCCGGGTTCACCATCCCAATGAAAGACATCTTGAGGGATTGGTGTCAAGAACCTATGAAATTCCAGGTCAAGACAGACCAGGCTTATAAGACAGAGGGGCTACGTAAAACATATTAGTCAATTATTGCAAATAATGTGTCGGCTATATGGCAAGGAAAACTGTGATGTTTTTTTGGCACATGGGTTCCACTCATGTTTGTTGTCGCCACTTAAGGAACTATTTTTAATTTGGCGAGCATCCTCTCATCATCCTTAAGGACAAACATAGCCACCGCCCAAAGTCCACTGCTCGAGCAACCTCTAGAATTTTATGTCTTCATACCTCCTTGATGCTGTCTATTCAAGGTGTCACTTCAATCACTAGAGATGTAATTGGGACACATCAGTAGCCCAACCCATCCACTACCACTAAAAAGTATTATGGGACACATCTTATAGAATCATGTTGGATGCAATATCCAAAACATTTATCATCCCATTATGCCAACTGTTGTTTGGGGAAGAACCACCTTGCATGTCATAGAGAGCCATGAGGACAATGGTCAAAGTAGCTCATTAGTTCTCCATTGATGAAGGAATGATCATCAGGGTGTTCTGTACTCATAAAGCTCCCCGCGCTCTACCCAATTTCGTCATAGATAGGACACTTTTATAAGAGGTTTGTTACCAAATGACACGGTTTCTCAATGGTTTTGAACAAAGGCAAGAAGAAACCTTGGCTGCCTTTCCCTTTCACTATTGGGGCATACGTAGTAGAAAAATTCAAATAGGTAGAAGTAGAAGTTGAAGAACTAGACGGGAGCAATTTTGTGACCTTGAATTACCAAACATATGACCCTGAGGAATTCATAGCTGCGCATTGCAAAAAGGAGAAATTCAGTTGGGCTTACATGTACACCAGGAAAGATCTCAAAGATGGGATTAGGAATTGGTATAACTCCACAAGGGAAATCAGCCCCAGTGAGTAGCAAACAATAGAATATGAGCTCCTTGATCATTTCTAGGAGGACATAAGCCTCACAGAAAGAATGCCAAAGGGAGCCAAGGATTTAGGGAAGCAAAAAGGAAAAGAAGTTGAAGAGCCCCTAAGTGACACCGAGGAAGAAGAAGTTACACTCATACAAAGAAATTCCAAATTGGAAAGAAAGAAGCGAGAGCTAAAGAGGCAAATAGAATGAGAAAAGGAGAAAACAATCAGAAGAGAAAATGCGGTAGGAAGAATAATAGAAAGCGCAGGATGAGATAGAGAAGAAAAGGCAAGAAGATGAGAAAAGGCGGCAAGACGAAGAAAAGAGAGAACAAGATGAGATAGAGAGGAAAAAGAAAGAAGAAGCTGAAAAGCAAAGACAAGTAGAAGAAGCTGCAAAGAAAAAGAAAGAGGAACAACAAAGATTAGAACAAGAACTGAAGAACATGGAGGAGGAGCTAGAAAGACAATGGGCACTAGCAGAAAGGGAAAAGAGGCAACCAGAGGAGGAGCTTAGGACAAACAGGGAAAAGGAAACTGAGGTAAATGAACAAGGAGAAACAAGCAAAGCAACCGACTCAGGATGAGGACAAAGTGAGCTTCCTTCTTTAGATGTACCTCCTGTTACTCTCCTAACTGGTGGACACCTTCCCCTTCGAGAGCTAGGCATCTCAAAAGATCAAGACGAAGAGGTTCTAGATCTAACTAAAATCACATTTGATGAATTAATCTCAAAATTTATATAGGAGAGGAAGAAATCTTGCAGCAGGAACCGAGTTGACCCATTGTCAGTAACTATGGCAACGGATATCGTGCCAAACATCATGACAAATGCTCAAATGATTACCTTAACCGAAACAAAATTTGTGGCTACCACAGAACACAACATAGCCTGAGATGAGTAAGCAAATTGTAGATTTGCAAAATAGGCTATATGCATCTGAGCAAAGGGCCACCATTGCGAAACAAGGGAAGAGAAGGATGGAGCAGGAAAATGTGACACTCTGCTTATTATACACAAGCTCAACTAAATTCCAAGCGATAGCCGCATCAGAAATAGAGATCCTGGGGGAGACTATGGCAGTAGTGTATGAAGAAATGGAAAAAATGCACCACACTATAGCACCCATAGTGACCATTCAAACTCACTCAAAAGAAAGGGGTGCCATGCTCACAGAGGCTATGACCACTTTAGATAAAGTACATGAGTGGTATGAAAAGTACCCCGAATCCCTGACAGTAGACCCCTAGAAAGATTGGATCGCTATGCAAAATACTAGGGTCCAACTTTATACCAAAGTTTAGTCCAGAGAAAAATTGGCCAAAGATGAGGAGAGGGTGTTGGCATCCTACAGACAATTATTCAGCAGTTTGGAATTAGTGATCCAACTACATGGGGCCCCCTCCATAGGAGAGATTAGACAGGTAAAAAATCAGGAGGGGATCATCAATGAGGTGCAGGCATTCGTGGAGACATATACACAAGCCACCCGTAGGGGATATATGGTGATCTCAAGAGAAAATATCAAGAATTACATAGTAGAACTAGTGAGGCTCTACACCAATTTGGGTACCTTGAATAATCATATACATGCCAAATGGAATACCCTTCTCTCAGACGTGGTGGAGTGCTTACACTGACATGATGAAGGCCAGCCGTAGATCTCTCCCATAGCAGTAGAATACAACCTATGGCACACTTACCTAAGAGAAAAGCTCGGGCTCAATGTTCCATAACTTTCCATCTGTAGATTAGTCAATTAGGATGGAAATCATTTTCTTTTTGTATACAATTGTGTACTATAGTAACATAGAATTCCCTATGAAAGTGAAAGGTCACATAGCATGCCAAGATTCATATGGTAGGTGAAAGGCCATGAGAAAGCCCAAGAGTCAAGAGTAGACCAAGGGTCACTCTTATCCTATAAATGTAACCTCATGCCTCATTTGTATGGACTTTTTGTTGAGGACTATTTTGGAGATACATATACATATTACTTGAGAGAATTGTTGTCCTTCTAGTCAATACAATAGTTAATTGTATATCTTCACTATTTAATTCTTCAAATTTCTATGTGCTTGCACCATGAGTATTTTCTTCACTTGACGAATCAAATTTTCCTGAAGCTTTTTGATGTGCGGTCTCCCCACATGCTATTTCATACTTCAAATCTAGTTTTGCTATGTATGAATGGTATTTGGATTACTAACTCTATGCTCATGCCAATGAAATATTTCTTTTAGTATTAGTATAATCTTTTTTGACTACACAGTTATGTACGCTTATAAATGGTTGATTGTTGTGAACTAGTTTACAATCGTTAAGCATTATTTATTTAGTATGCACAAGTCTTATCTAAAGTCTTGCTAACAATAACTTTATATAAGATTGCTTTCTTTACATTTTTCTATTCATGGTATATATATGGTACATGATATTTATCAATTATTCTCTTGTGTTTATTAAAGCTCATACATACTACTAACTTTATATCCCATCTCCATCTGAAGCTAGATCCACAAAACTGAATGGAAGTCAGGCCTACATACCGGAAGGGATCTCCAGCACACTTGGTGTAGGCTCTAGTTGGGAACCTACACTAGAGAGATCCCCTTGATTGTTGGTGTAAGATTCTAGCCCATCGACACTCTTCTAGGCACATAATTCTAAGAAGTGGCTGTGATCAAGACCAAAAAATTTGGAGGATCTGTGAACTATTTGAAAACTCTGGTTAAGGGCTAAATAAATTTAGAATTAAAGGTCACAATACTAGATAAGGCTGAGAAGCATATTAGGAAGGCTACTTTAGTCTAACAGTCATATACATTTTCATGAGGGAAGAGTGAGACCTATCACTGGTCTAGAATCAATTCTTAACACCTATGAAGAAGTTACCTTGAAGGAGAAGAGAAGCCACAATGAATAAAGGAATTTTAAGCCTAGTATCAAGGCTATTATAGTTACAAAAAAATTCCCTAGATAGAGAGCTGAGGTTGCAGAGTAATATCCCAAGTTTGAGTCACATGAAATTGGTACTAGATCTGTTGTTGAAGGTTACACCGAAATAAGAAAAATGATAGGCATTATGATGTTATAGAGTTATACCCTCTTAAGAGACAAAAATATTCATATACTTGTGGTCCAAATTCTAACCTTCATGAGCAATATCTAGACCCATATCGAGTGAAGAAAGCACCAACAACATCAATAACATTTGAACTAGAAGCATAACCTACACCACCTAGAGAAGTTTACCCCATTGATACCATAGAGGCATAGGTAGTTTACCTAGAAAAATTCCTTACACCAGCATATTTGGTTTCTTATGCCCCTTTAAATGGTTGTTATGATTCACTAATGCCCATCAAATTGGGTTGAATACTGATCCACCTTGGTATATCATCCTCACACAGTTGAAATCTGTAGGATTTCTTTGTGTTAGTGCGAGGGGTGAGGTTTTGAAGATGTGGTGAGGTATTCAACACATATAAAAGGCATAAAAGCATATGGGTGGGGTATTCAACACACAAAAAACATACATATGGGGTGGGGGAATATAGCCTTGTGAGCGAGAATAAGAAACCCATAAATGTTTATACCAACTATAAAGCCATAGGAAAATGAAGAGAATTAGTAGTTCCTCTTGCATATAAAATGAAAATAATCAGTTTCTATTCACAAAAAGAGATGGGTCATGACTACAATTTCCAAGAGATTGATACAAGCATAATGTTTGACATAAAAAATGATGATTCTTCTTTAAATTTGATAGGTGGTTGGAAGTGGAGATTCTTTATTCTTAATAGACATGGAGTTTTGTGCTATTACCACATGGCACAGACAATGGGAAAACCAATGGGAACCACAAGTAAACACGTTACTCAAAAGGGACATCATGCAACCAATCATGAATCTAGCTTATTTGGTCATTTGCTTTCATCTCACCGCCATGGGAAATCACAAGATGATATGCCTATTCCATATCATGCTATTAGTATACTTACATCAACTATTAAGGTGGATGTAGAGAAAACATATTTTTGGTTTTGTTCTAGAATGTTTTCACCATCAAAATGCTATACTTTGTAGGAAGAAAGTGCAATAGATCATATAGATTGGATTGAGAAAATAGTAGGAGTAAATTACTGACTTCTGTATTTTCAAATGTGATAGAAATAATCTCACTATTGAGAGGGGGGTGAATTAATAGTGCAAGGGTTTATTATTTCTTAATTTTTTTATAAAAAACAACCAAGAACCAGTAACCCATTAGCTGACATATAAATAGATAGAAAATCTAGATGTAAAAACACCATAAATAGAATCATAAACATGCACATAAATGGGCACAATTTTTCTAGTGCAGAACCCTCTCCACGGAAAAAAACAACCTGCTACTACTGCTGCTCAAATCTCTATTATGTTGAAAAGAAATTTACATAGAGGAGCTAACACCTAGTAGCTGGAAAACTTGACTACTAAGATAGCTATGTTATCAATACCAAATAGAGAGACTCTTCTCTTATGACTCTATGAACACCCATTTGTTGGAAGCCACCATAACCAACAAGCCTCACCCAATGCCATTGAATTATGGAGAAATATACTTCTCATTCCGATTTGATGGCTATAAGGCCTCTATCTTCTCTACACACTATCTACTATAAACCTCAATACCCTCAGCACCTCCATGAAAACCGTATTTCATGCATTTTCGAACTGGGCTCTTAAACCTGCTCAACATGAGAAAAATAATAACTTATCTTTAATATGATTTGAAAAGTAATATGATAAAACCACTCTCCACAAACCTGCTACATATATACAATATTCTATACCCAACATTGTACCACACAGTCTCTCTCAGTCCAACTATAAAATCAAACCATCAAATCAATAATACTAAACTCTCACAAAGTTATTTGCCAAAATATCCTCAACAATATCCAAATCAATACCTTGAGAAAATACCATGGTTATCCCAGTACAATGGACACCTGTACCATGGTAATCCCCAAGTCAATACCACAAGCAAATACCATGGTTATGAAAATACAATAAACACATGTACCATTGTAATCTATAGACCAATACCATAGGTAGATACCATGGTTATGCCAATACCACAGACGCTTGTACCATGGTATTCTCCAAGCCAATACCATAGGCAAATACCATGTAAATTCCAATACCAAGGTCAATTGTACCCTTGTAATATCTAACCCAAGTGCCACCATGCTCCACACACACAAACACCTATAGAACTATCAAACATACATATGCATAAACTCATCAGCCATGGTAACCATACATAATGTCTCCACATCAGTAAATCTATCACAATCCAAAGTTCTCCTGAACCATCTGTCACACTCATGCATACTCAAACCACCTGGAATACATGCTTCCATAATGAGGTTGACATCAATGCCAACCAACAACGCTTCATCTAACGACTGCATCAACAATTGCATCATCACTTCCAACACTCTCCCCCTTTGACATTGATGGTCACCCCTGCTGAACCATCCAACTGATGTCGACCTATGAAAATGATATCCGTAGACACTCCCACTTTGACATCAATACAAAGAGATAAACTTGTCCATGGTAGAGATAATTGAATAATCAATAGCTCCCCCTCGATAGTAGCCAAATCTGACCACAATACATCTCCAAGCAACAAACTCTCTCTCTCCTCTATGAGTGCATGACAAGAAGTGAAGTGACAACATCCAAGAAAATTTTATCACAAACATAAAGTGGCTACAAGTAGATATAGCATAGCAGCACAATAGTTGGGTCAAGCTACAACAACCACAAAGAACTCTATTCTGAAGCAAAAACAACATACTCAAATCTATTCTAAAGCAACAAAAATAATATAAAGTTGATCATCATCATAACACAAAGCTAGACTACATCCATCAACAATATCATAGTGTGGGAAGCAACAATATCCTCCTAAAAAACAATATAACCATCAACAAAAACAAATCATAAGCAACAACAACAACAACATCATTAAACTTAGTAGCAACATACTTAACCAACTCCATCTACATCAACCTCACTCTCAAACCAAGCAACAACATGAGCATCAACAATATAACATACTCATCACTCTCTCTCCATAAGCATCACCGACAACATAGCATAACTATCCATACTCCCTCAAACAACTACATATCAACCATAGATAATAAAAAACTACTTAGAAAACATGCCCCCCCTGAGTGCGTACTCAACCTGAAGTCATCATTATTAACCTGCAATGAATACCTCTTTTCTAAAATTGACATATCATAGACTAGAAGATCAAAACTTGACCTAAAATTATAGGGCTTCATATGAATTTTAGATGATATCAATGATTATATGGACTTGATTCTTAGATCATGACAATATTTATCTAAAAATGACTCATGACATGACTAGAGAGTTTGAAAATTCATTACAGGGATTTATAAGTGAAATACATGACTGAGTACAATAGTGACTAACACAACAATCACTTTTACAAGCCTTAAATACAAAAGGAAGACAATGGTATCCAAGCCTACATATGACTGAAAAATAGATGAATTTCCTCTTTAATGCACAATAAATTATGACTCTCTTATGTAATGCCAAAAAAATGGGTTGATATCATCAAACCATGAAAAGGGACTTCAAAATTTAGCATATGTCATCCAAAATAATTTTCTCTCCAAATCATCACTGATATTTGTAACCACACAAAGCTTTGCCATCATTATCATGCTTATGAATCATATAAATATGTGCACACTATCTCCCATTGTTTTTATATATTTGGTTAACTACAGTCAGTATGTTAACCATCAACAAGTGAATATGAACTCCTACAATTTGTATCACAACTCCTTCAAGAATATCATGTGCATGTAAAGGAATAGGAAAAATGCACTATCCTGAATTTGATCCCTTCTAGCCATTGAAACTGATCTCTGACACTGATATCAATACTCTTTACAATAGTTCCCTTTATCAAATTCTAACCAAAACCTGTCCAAAGGGTATCTGAATAAACCAAAAGGAATAGATCCATGACAAGCAACAAAGGCAACACTTACGAATTTACTGATGGGTCTCAGGTAGACTTTACAAATCGACTTGCACCTCCAAGAAATATGAGATCGATTTGCAAAAAATTTAAGCTCCATATGTATAATTAGATTTCACTATGAATAACAACACTTAGAAATCATCTAATTATGAACATCACACTTCCAATACAAGGTGTAAATTAGATGCAATAATAAGGACAACATCAAAATTTTTGTGAGCAAAAAAGGTGTGTATTATGGTTTTTCCTTAAATCGATCTCACGAGAAGAGGGAAACCCCAATTATTCATGGATCTCTATCTTTCTCATACTGGTGCCAACATTGTAACATCTATAATTTGCAAATGATATAGCCCCCCATATACCTATAGACCATTCCAATAGTTCGACCATCTTGATGCCTCACTCCTGTTGTGTACTTTTTTTCCAAGTCCTACTGCAATTCGATTTTCTTTTATGGGAAAAGAAACCCCCACTTTTGTCTCTTTATTTTAGGTCTCCTTTTGTATCTCCCTTCACACCCATGAGTTTGCTAAAAGAAATAATTTTTTTGACATTCTGGGTTAACATAGTGCTCCATGTTACATTGATTATTTCCAGATTCCTTAAAATCATATCCTTTTTGCTTGTTTTCTCAGCATCTACCAATGAATCAGACACATGGTTTCTCATACTCTCAATAATTTGCTAACATTACACCTCAATATTATTGCCAATATCCTTTTGCGTGTCATATATGCATAGTGTAGCTCTTTTATAAGTTGTAACACCCTCCTCCCACATCTACCCAAGTAACTGGACAACCAGGGTAAACATGTGATGAAGAGTTATTGTGATATGATTCAACTCCATATGTGCTAGTTAAGGAAGTGGAACTGATGGAACACACCAACATTGACCTTCTAGACCTAATATAAAACCCCTATAAGCCACCTTCTAGGTGATTGGCCCCTGAGTCAAACTAACTCTTCACTGCATTAATCCCCCAACTGCTCTCATGACATGGGCATGAGTTTGAATGTGACCCTCCATTCATTCCCACAACATGGGTATGTCTGCAATAGGGGAATTTACCAAGTAGTTTTGTTCCTATGACTCCAACTTCTATGCCACTATTTAAGGCCCAGGGCTTAGGTCAGTTCCCAAAACTCCATGACACTTCCAGAAATGAAAGATAACAATGGAATAATGATACAAATGTAATTACTTGAACAAGGACTTGACTAGACCCATACTAGCCATGACATGCATTTCCTTAAACATGTCACAAATATGTATTCTACAGGTTTAAAAAATGAATCTCAACGTGCGGGTATCATATTGATATGAGAATAACTAAGAATCATTGAGGCCTCATAAAAATAACTACATTACCATCTATTAAGTCACATATTAATTTTACATTCAGTGATTAACCAAAAAATAATGAGAGCCATACATTTTCACTGTCATAAAACTCATTCATAACTAGCATATAGCCAATAGGAATATCAAGGATATAATAACCATATAAGCCATATATAAATAAGTATATTTACCCATAAAAGACCAAGGAGAAGGAGATCTCTTATTGATGATTGCATAAGCAGACTAAGTATGGGACTTTCACTAACCACCTAACCATAAACTAGGTTGAACCAAATCTCTCTTTTAGCAAGTCACCCCTATTCCATATTGCAAGAATGAATGTTGGATATCGTAAAACAAATCAATCAAAACCATCAAGGCTTCTAGAGGCCATACAACTCAACCCTCAACCAGTGATTTCAGCTTATGGTTGGAAATCACTAGCCATCACTAGATTGGTCTCTACCCAAGATATCCAAAGCTTCAGAGTGCTTGTTCCAACCAAGGCTGCAAGAATAGTAACTCAACCCATAGATGCTACCAAGCTCCAAAGTGTTGTCCAACCAAGGATCTCGGACTAGTAACTCAACCCACCAAGGGATCTAGAGCATCTTTCGAGCCAAGACTTCATGAGTAGTAACTCAACCCAAGTTGTTACAGGGCTCCAAAGCATTTGTGCAACCAAGGTTGTAGGAAGTACTAACTTAATCCACAGCTAAATGGACAAGAGAACCAACTATAAAAAAAAATAAAAAATGAACCCACAACACCATGGCTTTCTAGGAAATTACAATGCTAGGCAAATCCATTGTCAACCTAGGAAATCCTCCATGCCAATGCCATATGATAGCCAAGAAACCACATGCATATTCCATGCATGCAAAAAATAGTGAGGAAAGCATACATGCGACTTGATACTTGCAAGAAAAACTTGTTGTAGCTATTGATACCGATGTCCTCTTACAAATTCCTTCTCTTCCTTTGCCTTCTTGTTTCAAAACTCCAAGTATTTGACACTCCTCCAAGAGAGCTCCAAGAAAACTATAAGTGTCCAAGAGTACAAGAGAGACAGAGAATAGAAAGAGAGATCCAAAACTAAACTGAAAAAAGGTTACAAAATGATCCTCATAATCCTTTTTATCATTGAGGCCTCTATTTTCTTCATTTTCTATTATTTTCCTTCATTTTCCTCCTCACATGCAACATATTATCTTTCACCTTCGTTTTCTCCTAATTTCCATTATTTTCATAAACAAAATGCCAATAAATGCCACTTTTCCTTTCCAAAGCCTTAGCCATTTCCTTAGCCATTAATTAACCACAAGTGATCCCCATCACTATGTTTTTTACCAATATTTAGCTTGGAATATGTGTCCCATGACCAAGGTATTTTAACTTTATTATTTTCTACATGGATTTTTAACTAGCGCTGTTATAGAACTCTTCCCCTTGGGTGAACACCATCCTCAGTGTTCAACAACACCTACAACTAGCAATATTGTTGTAAGTAAACCATACTGCCCATGGAGCTTTATAACTTAGCTCGTTGCAGTATTTATAATGATCCACCCACTGAGAAGCAAACTAACATGATAACATAACAACATGATAACCATAATGACATGAAACCCATACCGCTTATTGGAGATTTATAAAATAGCTCATGGCACTATTTACATCCATATACACATGTACATAATGAAAACATTGCCAAAACATGTACTGAAAACATATAACAAAGACATATACCAAAACATTATCTCAACTAGTGAATGGAGAAGGATACATAGCCCACATTTGATCTACCATCTCCCATGTAGCTTCATGAAGACCAAAGTGCTTCCACTACATTTTAACCTACTCGATTGCTCAGTTTTAGAGCATGAGCATCTTTCTCTGCAAAATGCACCGAGGTTTCAGTTGGAGTTCTCCTTCTAGATCCACCTGCAATATAGACCAGTCAATCACATGATCAACATATTTAACATACTTCTTAGGCAATGACACATGGAAAGCATTATGGACTTTCATTGTCGGAGGTAGTGCAAGTCGATAGACTATTGACCCAATCCTCTCAAGAATCCTGAAAGGTTTGCGAAACCAAGGTGCCAACTTGGCACATGATCCAATCCGTAGGGAGATCTTCTTTGGCTCGATACACAAGTACACCAGCTCCCTAAGATGAAACTCCTTAAACAACATGTTCCAATATGCATAGCTCTTCTTCCTATCCCGTGTTGCTTTCAGATTCTTCTTGATTACCTGCATTTCCTACTCCATTTCCACTAACATGCTGGGTCCAATCAACACCTTGTTAGATGGATCACTCTAACTGATGGGAGTATTGTAACTCCACCCATACAATGCCTCAAATAGACTCATCCTCAAATATTTATGATACCCATTGTTGTATTTGATGCTGTAAATTAGCTACTATTGGTCACCGATTGCAAAATGGTCATTTATATGAAAATTTTAGTTATTTTTTAGTAACTAATTAGTAGTTTTGTACTAGTGTATATTTTATGACAGCAACTTTGTATGGCTCTCAACATGTTTTCACCTATATATGAATGGATAATGTGTCTATGAACTAATAGAGGATAATGTAACAATTTACATGAGGGAACAATGGTTCATAGCGATTCTCAGATAAGTGTGAGATCCCTACACTTAATCATGTTGTTTACAATTGTAGGTTACATGTTGATGATGTGTTTGACGAAATGCATGTCATGGCTAGTATGGGTTTGGTTATGGTCTTCTTCAGTTTATTGCTTTTACATCATTGTTTCCCTATATTTTTTCTGATTCTAAGCTACCACTCCATTCTAGTCAGTGGCCTAGGCTCTAGGCTTGAAATAGTGGCTTAAATCCTAGGGTCATTGACACAGAATTGTCAATTTTGTTCTCTTTTCACTAGTAGGAAATCCTATGAGAGTGACTTTAGGTTGTTGGTCGCTCCAATTCACATAGCATGAGAGAAACTATGGCCTAGGAGATCTAGAACAATAGTGGGACCCAAGGATAGGTTGTCTGAGTGGTTGACTTATCTCTTGAGGGTTCTATTGATGATGTTGGATGACTGTGTGTGATGTTCCATTGATTCCACTTCCTTATGGTCACATAGGAGGTCAAATTTGATCATAGTAGCCTCTCATTTCATGTTAACCACAGTTGGCATGGTTACCTGGGTGGATATGTTGGCTGTGGAGCCTGATTATATTCTTTATTCACAGGTCTATATTTCAGCTGGATGTAAACCATAGGAATATTGTACACCCCTCCACATGAGGGAGTGTGGGGCTACCTGTGGTTCGGGGGCACGCCCCCAAATATAAAAAAATAGATGTAAAATTGCCTTGTAAAATGTTGTAATTTTGTAGTCAGTCTGAGCTATTCATGAGACAAATGATATGACTGTAGAAGTTATGTTAAATTTAGGGTATTTTTCCCTAGAAGACACCCCCTTTATATATATGGGGGAACTGTATTGTGGTTGTGTATATGTGTATTTTGAGAGAGAAAGAGAGAGGAGATTGTGTGAGAGTGAAGAGGAAATTATATCTGATTTGTTGTAGGTTGTATCTCTTCATTTTGATGGATAATATAAAATTATGGACTAGTTGTTTCTCCACAGACATAGCCCAAATTGGGTGTAGCACATATATTTGTGTCTTGCTTGTTTTATGCATTTTCTTTGTTTGTGTTTCAACAATATTTTATGTGTTCCATTTGTTTGTAATATATAATTTTATAAAAACTAGTATCAGAGTTGACCGTCTATTTGGCTTATAAACTCATAGGAGAGAAGGAATCTTGGTTCGAGTGGGAGCGATAGCAGAAGATGGTAGGTTTAAGGTCGAAAATTTAACGGCAAAAACTACTAGTTTTGGAAGATGCAGATGGAATATTATTTGTATCAAAAATATATGTACCTACCATTAAGAGGAAAGACAAAGAAGCCAACGAGTATGACAGAAATAGAATGGGATATTCTCGATAGAAAGGCACTTTGAAAAATACAACTATGGATAGCGACATCGATATCCTTTAATATTTCAAACGAAATGACAATAAAGGATTTAATGTCGGTACTGGCCAAACCATATGAAAAACCCTTAGCCTCAAATACGATATTTCTTATGAAACATGTATTTGATATGAAGATGTCAGAAGGTGGATCTATTTTTGATCATTTAAATGAATTTAATACGATTACCAGTCAGTTAAGTTCTGTAGGGGTAAATTTTCATGATGAAGTTAGGGATCTGTTATTTCTATGCTCATTTCCATAAAGTTGGAATGATTTATTTATGGCCATTAGTAACTCTTTCTCCGGATCTAGTGCTTTAAATTTTGATGAATTATTAGTGCAATTCTTAGTGAGGAAATTTGATGGAAAAGCTCTGATGAGACATCGGATAATACTTTGATTGCAGAGACTAGGGGAAGAAAGATGGAAGGAGGAAAGAGCCCACAATAATGTAGTAAGTCAAGGAAAGGAATATACAAGTCTAGATCGGGGATAGTGTGTTGGGTGCTAGAAATATGGGAAGAAAGGACACCGGAAGAAAGACTGTAAGTCTTAGAAGGAAAAAGAAGGAGACACACAACAAGAAAACAATCATGAAGCAAATATGACAGGTGATGTGTTGCAATATGTTTTGATTCTTTCATAAGAAAATACTATTGATGTCTGGGTTGTAGCTTTAGGGGCCTCATTCCATGCCACACCTGATCGGAAACATTTTCATGATTATGTTGAAGGAGATTTTAGACAAGTTCATTTGGGTGATGATAAAACCTGTAAAATCATTGGAATGGGTAAAGTTTTCATAAAACAATAAAATGGAAACTAATGGCTATTGAAGGAGGTAATGCATGTTCCATATCTAAGGAAAAATATAATTTCAATAGGGTAGTTAGGAGGTGAAGGTTGTGTAGCCATTTTTACAGATAAAACTTGGAAGGTCATTAAAGGATCCCTGGTAATAGCGAAAGGAGAAAAGGTTGGTACATTGTATTTATGCAATGGTATTTCTAATTCTTTTAGTTATTTAACCTCTACAGGAGCATATATAGCATTATGGCATCACAGTATTGGGGACATGAGTGAGAAGGGGATGAAGATTCTTCACTCAAGAAATTTGTTATGAGGTTTGAAGCATGTTGATTTGGATTCCTGTGAGAATTGTGTTTTTGGAAAACTAAAGAGAGTCAGATTCCTCAAAGTTGGGAAAGAAAAGAAGAAAGGATAATTAGATCTTGTGCATACAAATGTATGGGGACCTACTCAGTTATCATCTCTCGACGGCTCTCATTATTATGTTAATTTTATTGATGATGCAACCAGAAAAACTTGGATTTATTATATTTGAAATAAATCTGATGTATTTGATACTTTCAAGAAATGGCAATCTTTTGTCCAAAATTAGATAGGAAAATGGTTGAAGTGTCTCAAATTAGACAATGGAGGTGAATTTTTTAGCAAAGAGTTTGATAAGTATTGTTCAGAGCATGGAATTCGTAGAGAGAAGACAATTCCAAGAACATTGTGAGAAAATGTTGTGTCAAAAATGATAAATAGGAAAATCATGGAGCGTGCAAGGTGGATGAGATTGCATGCAAGATTTCATTTACATTTTTGAGAAGATGTTGTAGATACTATTGTTTATCTAATAAATAGAGGGCCTTCAAGTTCCTTCGATGGAGGTATTACAGAGGAGGCATGGACAGGTAAAAAGGTAAACTACTCATTTTTAAAGACTTTTGGTTTTGAAGCCTTTGTCCACATTAATAAATAAAGTAGAACAAAGCTTGAGGCAAAAAAAAGAAATGCACCTTTATTGGATATGGTGTTATTGATTTTGGTTATCACTTATATGATTATGAAAATCACAAAATCATTAGGAGCAAAGATGTCATATTCAATGAAAAGGTTTTGTATAAGGATTAGATGTAGGAAAAGAAACAAGAAAAAGAAAACATAGAATACATAGTGCTTGATGAGATCACAGAAAAAGTAAAGGTTCTTGAAAATCACAAAAATAGCTAGAACAACAAAAACACCCACCTAAAACACCTAAAAGTGGTGTTAGAATATCTACCTAGATAAGTAGGCCCCTGAATGATATTCTCCTTCATTATATTATGCACTGTTGACTGATTCTAGTGAACTAGAATGTTATGGAGAAGCAATGTAGGTAGAGACCAGGAAGAAGTGGGAGCTAGCGATGAAAGAAGAGATGGACTCCTTGGTACATAACCAAACTTGGGACTTAGTTATGTTTCGTGTAGGTAAAACAACAACATAGAATAAATGGGTTTACAGGTTGAAGGAAGAAGATGGAGGTAGAAAAAGGTATAAATCTAGACTTGTAGTGAAAGGGTTTGCATAGAAAAAGGTCTATACTTTGATGATATATTTTATTTTGTTGTTAAAATGACTTCAATAAGAATTATTTTAAGTCTAGTAGCAGTAGAAGGTTTTCATATTGAGCAATTAGATGTAAATATGACCTTTCTCCATGAGGATTTGGAGGAAGAGATATATATGAAGCAGCCATGAGGATATGAGGTCAAAGGGAAGGAGAAACTAGTGCGCAAGTTAAGGAAGAGCTTGTATGGCTTAAAACAAGATCCAGGGCCATGGTATCTAAAATTTGACAGGTTTATGTCTGAACAAGGTTATACTAGATGTGATTCTGATCATTGCGTTTATCTGAAAATGAAAAATGATGGAAGCTATATTATATTGTTATTGTATGTAGATGACATGCTTGTTGGAGGTTCTAATATGCAGGAAAAAAATGCGCTCAAAATGAAATTGGCAAACTCATTTGCAATGATGGATTTGGATGCTGAGAAACAAATCATTTGTATGAGAATAGGTAGAGACAAGAAAAACCACAAATTAACGTTGTCTCAAAGTGATTACATACAAAAGGTGTTGAAATGATTTAATATCCAGAATGAAAAACTAGTTAGTACACCTTTGGCTAGCCATTTCAAGCTAAGTAACAAGATATGTCTCAAGACTTAGGAAGAGATGGATTATATGACTAGAGTTCCATATGTATCAAAAGTTGGAAGCTTAATATATGCAATGGTCTACAAAAGGCATGATATTGCACATGTAGTGGGATTTGTAAGCAAGTACGTGCAAATCCAGGAAAAGAACATTGGATGGTAGTGAAGTGGATTCTCAGGTATTTGAGAGGTACCACATATCAAGCATTATGCTTTGGTGGTTCAAACATTTCTGTATAGGGATATGTTGATGCATATATGGAAGGTGATAAAGATAAAAAGATGAGCATCACAGGGTATGTGTTTAGTGTAGGTGGAACAACTATCAGTTAGGTTTCAAAATTACAGAGTGTTGTTGCACTCTCAATGAAAGAAGCAAAGTATGTTGTTGCTACAGAGGCTAGTAAAGAAATGATTTGGTTACAAAGGCTTTTGGATGAATTGGGTAAGAAGAAGGAGTTGGTAAGGTTATGCACTGACAAAAGGAGTGCCATTCATCTTGAAAAGAACTCAACATTTGATTCCAAGGCTAACCATAGACAGCTCAAGTACCACTTTATACAGTCATTGTTGGAAGATGAAAAGTTGAAACTAGAAAAGAAACACACCATCCAAAATCCTCTATATATGTTAACAAAAGTTGTAATTAGCGAGAAACTAAGATTATGCTTAGTTTCAATTGGTATTCAAGTATGATTATGAAAATGAGAAACATCCAGGTCCAAAGTGGAGTCATTTTCCAACAAATGAAGCAATGGTGGAGTTGTTATAATCAATCTCCAAATGCGAGATTGTTGGGTGTGGAGCCTGGTTATCTTCGTTATTCAAAGGTATTTGTTTCAACCAGATACATACCCTAGAAAGACTATACATATCTCCACATGGGGGGCTCCGGGGCCAATGGGGGTTAGAGGAAACACCTCCGAAGCTAAAATAATAAATGTAAAATTACCTTGTAAAATGTTATAATTTCATATTAAATCTCAGTTGTTCATTAGGCGAATGATCTGATGCTAGAATTTATGTTTAATTTAGGGTTTTTTTCCCTAGAATGTACTCGCTTACTATATATTAGGGAATTGCATTGCAGTTGTGTATATGTGTATTCTAAGCAAGAAAGAGAGAGGGAGAGCAAAGAGGAAATTACAGTGGACTTGCTATAGGTTGTATCTCTTCATTTTGTTGGATAATATAAAAAAAAGGACTGGATGTTTCTCCATGGACGTAGCTCAAATTGGGTGAACCATGTATATTTGTGTCTCTCTTGTTTTATGAATTTATTTGCTTGTATTTCTGTTATATTTTATGTGTTCTATTTCTTTGTAATATATAATTTTCTAACAGGATGTGTGAGGAGGGTGTTACAAGAAATACACGATGGAAGGATTGACACCTATACTTTTGACAAGGATTGAGAAAAACATGTACTCTTTCCTTTGACAAAATGAAAAAGGAGAAGAAGAACAATAATCCAAGGTAATGTGACTTAGTGGAAAAGAGTTTATTCAAGAAATCAAGCATGAGGAAATACATTTTTCTTTGATTGGTAAGCCAAAAGTAATCCTCACAAGCACAAATCTGAATGATCTTCTAGAGTAAATTAAAAATATGTTGAATGAGTTCATTGATATTGTAGTGAATGACTTACCTGATAAATTTCCTCCCATGGGAAGTATCAACCATCATAATCATCTCATTGTAGGTGTCATTATTCCAAACAAAGAAACCTATAGAATGACTCCAAGGGAGAATGAAAATATTAAAAATCAAGTGCAGGAATTGTTGGATAAGGGTCTCATCTAAGAAATTTAAGTCAGTGTGTTGTTCCAATAATTTTAACTCCAAAGAAGGATGGAATATGGAGAATGTGTACAGATTCTCAAGCAAGCAATAAAAGCACAATTAGGTACAGGTTTCCATTACCTCGTATTAATGATCTTATGTATTTGTCTAAGTGGTGTTGAATATTCTTCTAAAATAGATTTAAAAGGTGGATATCATCATATCAGAATCAGAGAAGGTGATGAATGAAAAACAACATTAGAAAGTAATAATGGTTTATATGAATGGTTGGTAATGGTCTTCGGACTTACCAATGCTCCTAGTACCTTTATGAGGTTAATCATTGGAAAATTTGTTATAGTTTATCTTAATGATATCTTGATTTACAGTTAGTCAAAATAAGAGAACCTAAAACATCTTATGGTGATTTTTAAGAAGTTAAAACAATAGAAATTGATAATCAATTTAAATAAGTGTAGTTTCATGAAAACATAATTATTGTAGTCGGGTTCTTATTTTATTTTAATGGAAGGCTTAAATATGGATCAGGATAAAGTTTGGGCCATAATCAATTGGCCAAATCCAAGAAGAATTTTAGAGGTAAGAATTTTTCATAGATTGAAAAGTTTCTATAGAAATTTGATCAAAAACATCAGTGGTATATGTGTTCCAATTGTAGAAACTATTAAACAAAGAAACCAACCATTCCATTAGACAAAAGAGACAAATAAATTCTTCAAATTATTAAAGAAAAATATTACCAGAACAACCTATTTTAGCATTGCCATATTTCAATAAGTTGTTTCAAGTTGAGACCGATGTTAATGGAACTGCAATAGGATTTGTTCTAAGTCAAGAGGGAAAATCTATCGCCTACTATAGTGAAAAAGTCAATGAAGCCAATAAAAAATACTCTTCTTATGATAAATAATTCTATGGCTTCATACAAAAATTAAAAAAATGGAGACATTATCTTATGCAAAAATAATTCTTACTCTACAAAAATAATCACACTTTACAATATATCAATAACAAAAAAAAATTGAGTCAAGGAAATGTTAAATGGATTGAATTCCTACAAAAATTTACATTTGTCATCAATCATAAAAATGGGCACTCAAATAAAGTATCAGATGCATTAAGAAGGATTAGTTTAATCTTGCAAGAATTTCAAGTAAATGTTTTAGGATTTGATGAGTTAAAAGATATGTATAAAGATGATCCAGATTTCAAGGAATCCTATGCAACTTGTGAAAATCCTATAGGTAGAGATATAAATCCATGGTTAGATTACATGACACGAGAGGGACTTCTATTCAAAGGAATAAATCTATGCATTCCAAGATGTTCAATGAGGGAAACTTTGTTAAAAGAAAAACATAATGGAGGTTTAGCAAGTCATTTTGGGCAAGATAATACTCTAGCACAGTTACAAGAATTTTATTATTGGACTCACATGTAAGCAGATGTAAGAAGATTTTTTGAAAAATGTAGGATATGTCAATATACAAAAGGAAGAAGTCATAACACTGGACTATATCAACCCTTAGAAATATCAAATTGACCATGGGATTCTATAAGCATGGATTTTTTTACTAGGATTGCCCAAAACACAAAAAGGAAGTGACTCAATATTTCTTGTCATTGATGGATTCTCAAAAGTGGTACACTTTATAGCCTATAAAAAGAAAAATAATTCAACTAACATATCAAACTTGTTCTTCAAAGAAATAGTTAGATTGCATGGATTACCTACAAGTATTGTTTCTGACATAAACACCAGGTTTGTGGGTAATTTTTGGAGAACTCTATGGAAAACATTAGGAACCAGTCTCAGATTTAGTTTATCATATCATCCCCAAATGGATGGTTAGGTATAAGTGGTAAATAGAAGTCTTGGAAATATCTTGAGGAGTTTGGTAAGTGAACATCTCAAACAATAGGATCAGGTACTTGCTAAGACAAATCTTGCATATAATGACTCACCTAACAAAAGCATAGGATTAAGTTGATTCCAAATTGTTTATGGAATGCATCCAAGAGTAATTGATGAGTTAAGGAACCTTGGACAAAAAAAAAATAGAAGTGCATATGGTGAAGGTTTTCCAGCCAGTATGCAAGAAATATAAGATCAAGTCAAACAACAATTACAAGAAATCAATAGCAAGTATAAATGAAGAGTTGATTCCAAAAGAAGAAAACTTGATTTTGATGTCAGAGACTTAGTCATGGCACATATTCAGGAAGAAATATTTCCTAAAGGGTGATATAATAAGTTAAAACTGAAAAAGATCAGACCATGCAAAATTCTGAGGAAAATTTCCTCAAATTCTTATGAAATTGAGCTACCCAAAGGCTTTAACATTTCACCAATATTTAATGTTTTAGATCTATACCCCTTTAAGGAACCAATGAATGATCCTATAGATGCACCTATTAGTGATTTAGTGATAAAGTTCAGTGTGAGAAATAGCTACCTTCAACACCAACAAAGAAAATTGAATCAATCATTGATAAAAGGGTGGCTAAAAAGACTAGGAATAAAGAGTATTTGCAATACTTGGTTAAATGGAAGAATCAACCAATCAAAGGTGCTACTTGGATGACACAACAAAAAATTAAAAATATGGTACTAGTATTGAAGAGCTCCAAAGGAAAAGCATATGAATGTATTTTTTGCTCCTCGATAGTATGATGTAGGAGCATCTCATGTTTTATGTATTTATTTAATTTGGAGAATCTAGAAAATTCTAGATTTTATGGATAATTCTAGAATTTGTTAGAGATTAGATAGTTAATATAGATTCCTAAAAATTGAGAGGATTAATCTCAACTTCCTCAAAATATCTCTTGAGAAATTCGAGAGATTTCTTCCTCCAAAATAAATAACCATGTAATTCATTTGAAAAGCCAAGTTTTGGTAGGAAATTAATTAATAAATGTTATATTGTTTTTTTTAAAGAATTCATCATTTGGTCTCTGTGTCGAAATGTGGGTTTTCCATGTATGCTCATGAACAAAAGAGAAAATAGTATTTGGAAAGTGGCTGATCTAAACATATAGCTAGAGATAAAGTAAATTCTTATTTTTGAGAGAGGATGAGAAAGGAAATGTCAAACTTTAGAATATTTCTCTAGCCAAAATAAAAGGAATAGGAACAAATAGTTGGGATGATAATACTGAGGCCCAAAATTGCCCATATATGGATGGTATTAAACAAAATATTTGAAGTGTGAGCCAAATGTGTGATAAAGGCTATTATGTGACCTTTCGATCCAAATATTGTGAAGAAAGGAGTAAAGAATGCTAAGCTAGTAGGGAAAGTAATTAGGACCACTATAAATGTGAATATATATGAGAGTCAATGGAAAATTTGTATCTAAGAAAAATATATGAAATCTAGGTATGTAATAGGAGGATCGAGAGTGTGAATTTTGATATCTTAGTGAAGATCATTATGATAGAGGCAGTTAGAGGTATGCCAAAATTGTTCAAATTCGATATCTCAATATGTAAATATTGTTAGTTTGTTAACCAGACAAGGGTGCATGTAAAAATAAAGGAGCACTCATCATCTAGGCCTCTAGAGCTAGTACATATTGACATATGTAGTCCAACAAGGAAATAAATCCCAAGAGGCAAGAAGTATTTTATATTTTTCATTGATGATTTCACTAGATCTACTTGAATAATATTACTCAAAGAAGAATTACAAGCTCTAAGGAAATTCAAGGTGGTCAAGGGTCAGGTTGAAAATGAGAAATATCTAAAAATAAAATTCTTAAGGTCTAATAGAAGATGAGAATACACTTCAAAGGAATTTGAGAAATTTTGTGAAGAACATGGAATTAGAAGGTAATATTCAATTTCCAAGGCCCCTCAACATAATGGTATTGTAGAAAGAAAGAATAGATCTCTTAAGGAACTGGATAGAGAAATGCTAGTTGAAGGGAAGGTTGCAAACATATTATGGGGAGAAGCATCTCAAGCTACTATTTATTTGTCCAATAGAACTCATATCATGGCTAATAGTGATAAAAACTCATTATGAGTTGTGTAAAGGAAGTCGAAGCTCTATAAAACATCTCAAGGTATTTGTAAGAAAATGTTGCATGAAGAGGAATGATAAAAAATTAGTCAAATTTGACTGTCAAGTAGAGTAGGGTATCTTTCTTGGATATTCCTTTAAAGTAAAGGCTACAAATTTCATAGGAAGAGAACAAAGAAGATGGAAGAGTGCATTGAATATAGGGTATATGAAGCCTTGCCCAATTAAAAAAAACTAAGGAGAATGAGAAATCAAATGATATTTACTTTGTTTTTAAATATGCAAAGCCTGGAGATACAAAAGAAGAAAAAGAAGAAGAGATTCCTCAAAGGCACAAAACCGCAACCAAATATGTGTAAAAGTGACACCCTAAGAGCCAAATAATTAGATATAGAGAAATCAATGTTTAGATGAGAAGAATATTCAAATGAATCCATTGACATGAAAATATTTATTTTCTATCTCAGTTAGAGCCAAAGAAAAAATTCCTCAGAAAGTGAAGACAATTCCTAGGCTAAGGAAATGAATGAACAGTTCGACTAGATTTAGAAGAACAAAACTTATGAACTAGTTCCCAGACCAAAGGATAAGAATTCCATTAGTACCAAGTAGGTGTTTAAGAACAAACTAAATGAACAAGAGAAAGTGGTGAGGAACAAAGAAAATATAGTCTACAAAGTCTATGCTCAAGTGGAAGGTATACAATTTTAACAAAACTTTCCCCTTGTAGCAAGATTAGAAGATATTAAGATGTTCATGGGATTTATAAGTAATAATAATTTTAAATTTTATCAGATGGATATCAAGTCATGAGATGGAAGTGGAAGTGTATACTGAACATAAATAAGGTTTTGAACTCTTCGATGATGGAGTTCACATTTACAGATTGAGAAAAAAATTGTATGGGTTAAAATAAGATCTGAGATATTGGTATGAAAGGTTGGATACGTTCTACAACTAGAAGTATTTAAGAGAGTAACACAAAGTAGGAATATATGCATTATATCTGATAATTTTCTAATCATTGTTGTGTATGTAGTTGAATTTGTTTTTTGAAGTGGTCAAGAGAAAATGTGACATCAATTTGCTAGAGTAATGAGAAAGGAGTTCAAAATTCCCATGTTAGGAGAGTTGTAATTCTTTCTTGTTTTGAAAATTACATAGTCAAGAAAAGGTACTTTTATCTCCCAATCTGAGTATTTAAAGGAAACTTTGAAAATTTTTGAAATGGAAAAGTGCATGCATGTTAGCACACCTATGGTGACTGGTTCGAAATTAAGAAAATAAGATGATACCTCCACTATAAATAAAACAACTTATAGGTCTATGATAGAAACTATATTACATTAAACATCCTCAAGACTTGATATAATGCAAGCAATGGGTCTTGTATCCAAATTTCAATTAAATACCTAACAAATCCATGTGAATGCAGTAAAAGTATTTTCAAATATCACTAGGGCTCAATAGAATTTGGTCTATTGTATGAAAGAGGTAAATATTTCAAATTAAAATATTATATCGATGTTGATTGGTTTGAAACATTGATTACAGGAAGATGACAAGTGGAGCAACACTAATTTTGGGAAACTAATTGGTATATTGGGTAATAAAGAAATAAAATTCAATTTATTTATCCACAACTGAAGTTGAGTACATAGATGTAGCTACTTATTGTACTCAAATCCTTTGGATGAAGCAAAAATAAAATAATATCAAGGTTGAGTTTGATGATCCAATCCCCATCGTGTGCGATAATACTTCTTCCATTAGTATCTCAGAGAACCTTATTATGCATTCAAAAGCTAAACATATTCAAATTAAGTATCATTTCTTGAGAGATCAAGTTGTTGTACACATTGTTAAACTTGAACATATGGCTACTACTGAGAAGATTATAGATATTTTTAAAAGTTTCTTCCTAGGTAACCATTTGATTATCTTAGGCACAAATAAAGAGTGATTTATTCCTCATTGAAGTGACTCAGTTTGTGCGAGGATAGGTGATTACTCATCTTGTTTCACAATTTGAAGAGTAAGTTGTCAGAGAAGAATGTGGAAATGGAATTTTTTATGTCAATTACATATGTCTATAAGGATAGAAGTTACAAAATAGTTCTATATTAGTAAAATAAGAATTTTCTCATGGGGAGATATTTTACTCATGCACACTCTTTACCATTGATGTCAAAGAGGAGAAGAATTTCCCAAACATTGTGATATAGGGAAAACAACTAAAGTGGAGCAGTATCTAAATCGTAGTTAGCCATGAAAGTGATACATCGAGGTAGAGAAGAGCATGATAGGTGTCATGGTGAGTGTTTATTAGTTTCATTTCCATCAATGCATTAACAATGTTTGTTAGTGTTGTCATTAATGCCAAAGGGGGAGATTGTTGAGAAACCTGTTGTCATTGATGTGAAAGTAGTATTCATTCATGTTAAGCAGAGTCAATTTTTGGGCAAGCTTGTTGGATATTGTCATGACTATCATTGATGTCATGTAATGTACTTTTGGTGTTTGAAGAGACTTGTGGTGGTTGTAGGTTTCTAATGAAGGATATAATTCCCTACCTTTAAATGAAATGTTTATGTTGTTCGCTAGATCAAATGATTTTCCAAAGTACATAGTTGGACATCTCTCTCAGAGAAATTTCCAATGGCCCATATGGAACTTTGGAAAACCCTTAAGAGATAAGGAGTTATGATTGTTTGAAGTTTGATAGTTTTCCATAGAGGTGTGGTTCCACTTAGGGTGAGAAAAGGCACAAGACAAACATTTTTCCAATTATTTGACTGTTAATTTGATGTTGCACCATAAAGCTTTTGGTCAAAGAATTCATGGAGGTATAGAGAAGGGATCCTCAGTTAACATAGTCTACATACATTATTTTTTCTCGACATGAGATGCATAAATTTTCGTTCACACAACATAAATTTTAGGAATGGATATATAAGTTTCGTGACTGATATCCCCATAGTTGATAGACTACACAGGATAGAGAATTTTTCAGCACAAACATATAACATAAATCAAAACTCTAGGCCATTTTAAATTAACAAAGGATTTTTCTATAAAACCAAAATTCCTCAGACCCTTTCCCTATACATGTGATGTGGTGAAAAATACACATGGTGATACATGATTAGAGGATAGTTATGAGATAATAGATGAGTTTTCATATAGGTGGAAGTGATGTCAACATGATGATGACGGGGCATGGCATGGAATGGACACATGGGATGCTGATTTGGCATTATTAGGTGCCCAAGTGCTCCATCCCTAGGTGACATTTGGTAGTACTCATAAGGTGACACGTGGTCGTGTGATCATTTGGTATGATAGCTTGCCAGACAGATCAGTGTGCCACACCAAGTTTTGAGTTCAAGGAGTTATAAAGGTTCGCACATTGTCATGGACAGATGATAAATAGAATCTGAGAAATGGAGATATGCTCATTACTAGATATATAATCTCATGGTCCACCACAAAGGATGAGGTCGAAGCACTTTTTAAAGTTTGAAGTAGGTGTGATACCGAAGGTGCTAGATAGATATTGTGTTAGATTAACATAGAATGGAATTTTACAAGAAATGCGTGACCTGATCCATTTTTGAATAATAGATAAAATGGCTACAAAAAATGAAATCTAGACCTCCTTTCATACTATAACACGTTGAAGACAACTTAGGGTGTAATGGCATATATCCAACATGGACCAATAAGAAAGTCACAAGGGGCAGGCAAGTGGTGATAATATGACAAACACAATGATGTGGTGCCTAGGAAGAGCAACATGTGGTAGGTGTTTTGGAATTTTTGGGTGGCCAAGTGGGTTGAATTTGAGTGACACATGGCACCACTTAGAGAGTGTCATGTTGAAAATAATAACATCAACAAACGATGTGGAAAAACATTAGAATTTGTGCCATGGGGTCTTGTTTTTGGGCCTCTTCTTGTGTTAATGAGCTTTTAGCTTAAGGCACTTTAGGTGCTAAAGTATGGTTCTAGCCCTCAAGCTTAAAAATAATGTGCTAAAATTTAAGGGTGTAGAGAAAACCAAATTTCATGTTTCAAGCACCAAAATGAAATAACTAGATATTTAAAGCAATAATAGTTGCAAATGAAAAATTAAACCATTGAGGTTGGATGAATTGGGTAAGTTGATATTGTTAAAGAATATTTTACCAAGGGTAAAACAAGGGATTCGATTTCCCCTGGAAATTAAAGTGCGGTAGTATATAAATGTTATATCATTGAATTGAAATTCTTGTTTATTCAATTATAGTAGATAATTAGAGATAGAGTTCCAAACTGTTTAAATGAAATTTATTGAAGACTTGTAGTTAGTTAAAATATGCAACAGAGAATTAAAGGAGTATGAATTGAAATCAGAATGTGTGAGTACATTGAAATTTAATGAATTTGAACCTATTGTGCCATGAGTAAATCAAAATTAATTTAAAGAAAGAAGAATGTTGAGGAATTATGTAAAGATACTCAAAGAGTTCTGAATTAAATACATTGTGAGAGACCTCGGTTTGAAAATGTAAGAATTATAGATCTACTTGGTTGCAATAGGTTGGTGCCTATATAGATCTAAATTTGGTGCCTCCAGTAAGTTGGTGCTTACTGATATAAGGGGTTGGGGCCTCCTATCAGTGGGTTCTCACAAATATTAATGTAATATGAAGTAGGAGCTTATGATTTATGTCCCAACAAAAAAAGATATTGTGGTTTTTCTCCTGAAGGGGTTTCCACGTTAAATCATTGTGTACATATTTCATGTGTACGATGCTTTAATGAGTTGTTTATTGAAATTTATTGAGAAATTATTTAAATAAACATAAAATTTGTAAAACAGTGACCCTCCCCGCCAAGTATTTCTTGATTCCCAACAATATCTTTCTCATTAAAATGCCACAATATAAAAGACACCTATTCACTATATTATTATTTATTTTTTACTTTCAATTACCTTTTTTAAAAATACTTAATTTAAGTGAATAATAGAATATGATATATTTTTATATATAGATGATAATATTTGTGTTTCCATTATTATATTTGTTTTATATTATATATCAATTCGATATTGAGCATGCACAAATTTATGTAATCACTTAAACTACCTATATCAACGCAATAAATTTAATTTTGAAATAACTTTGATAAAAATATATTAGAAGAAATTATGTATCCTTAACTCAATTGGAGAAGATGCTATAGGATATTGAAAGTATCAAAAGTAAATTAGAGTATTGAAAAAAAATTATTGCTATTTTTATATATAAGTAGACTTATTATTATGATATAAACATATGTATATATATAACTCGAGAAAGTAATTCCACATGGTAGTTCTATTAAAAAAACATATTCTAGTTTAAAGAAAGCGATGATTCAAAAATATTCTTTAGACACAAAGTCAATTCAAAACATAAGTAACTAAGTGGGTATGATCTATAGGAGATCAAACTAGTCCAAAATTGAAGATTAAAAAAATGGTAAGGAAGGTTTTCCAAAAAGAAAACTAGACCCTACTTCCCTTGAGAACCAATATAATAAATGAAAATTGAAATAAAACAAGCACAAAAAGGTTCCATAATTTAACTTACGACTTGTTGAAGGCTCAAAAATATCTTCCTACAACATTATAAGGGAGACCACCCAAGCAAGAACTTAGATCAACTCCTTTTCTATTGAAATGGTGGTTTCGACTAGTTAAAATAGGTCCAGTTACCTTATCTACATCTCCACTAGCTTAAAACATGACCTTCACCTACCAATAGATAAGAGACATCAGATCAGTCATCTTGCTGATCAGGAAAGAAAGTGATCCTGAAACTGATCTGGGGCTCGTCCAAGCCACAACTAAAGTTTTCCTCTTTGATAAGAGGACTTCAAGGAATGTAGAATTAAATCTACATGCTAATTAATCCTAAAATGTAAGAAAAATAAAATAAATCCTAAGCCTGTCTTGATTAGGAAGATGTAGATCTAACCCAATCGAGAGAAATATAACTAATTGAATTGAGATTTAAATATGTCTACCTTAAAGTAAATATCAAGTTAAAAAATTAGTTCAATTAGTTGATATTATGATTACCAAACAATTATTATTCAAAGATACTTTAATAAGAATTATTAATCAACAACATTTAGGAAGTAGTTCACAAAAATGATGATGGTTAGTAATCTAACAACTCCATTGATTAAACAAAAATACAAGGAAATAGTTCACATAATATTATAGTTTGTTAAGACAAAATTAAAAGGTTTATCTCTGAGTAAGTATTTACTCAAAAATCAGAGTTCAACACATAAGAGCAGAGAAAAACAATAGATAATTGCAATAAATAACTCACATAGACAATAGTGCACAAATATGATTGAAAATCACAAGTCTCTGCTATTATAAAATGAAACTAGTCTTAAAACAATAGTATCTTGAAGACCAATTTATTGTGTCTAATTCCCCTGCTCTGATATCCAACAGTGCTCTAAAACTCATAAACTTTGTTAATGAAACAAGAGTTGAAATAGTGCAAGCTCTGCTCATCATACACAGTTCAAATATGTAAAAGATAAATTTCTCTATTCCTCAGATATGAGATTAAACTCTCCTCTGCTCTATAGCCATAAATCCCTATTATAGTAGTGCTTTTAGAATCCTAAAATGTAGAGTGGGGAAGGCCTTTTTCCATGATTCAAATCCTCCAACTCAGCCCAACGATGAGTATTTATAAATGATTTAGAAATAATAATACTTTCCCCTAATATCTCAATAATAGAGTTAATTATAGCATAGATGGTTTTATTTGGAATTATGACCAAAACATAGATGAGCACAGTGGATCAGATTGCTCAGTTTGCTTTGTGCAAATATGGATGATCCCGCTTATCTCCCACTTGTTTTGACCCGATAGGTGAAATTACATGTGAGGAACAATTGATTCAACAAATTTCTTCTATTAAAATATCCATTTACCATTTAAAGGAATTTCATTGGAGATATATTGGATCTATTTCAATATGAGACTTAATCAGAAATCTATGTTATAAAAGAAATAATAACTATTGAGGGTGTACAAAAAACTTTGTAAACAAACTCTAATTATGCCCAAAACTAATAGAAAAATCAAGTGGCTTTTTCAATTAATATGATAGTGGGCCCTCGAAGTGACAAATGGAAAGAGTTAAGTGGTATCAGAGGTAAGTCTATTGAAACTTTTAATAATGTGTGAAAACAAAAATATCCAATACTGGGAGGCTGCGATATGGAGCAAAAGCGATATCATATTCAAGTCCCTTTGATAACTTTATCAGGTCCATTATATCAAAGCCTTGTATTAGAGACATCATATCAGTGGTTTTAAATTTGTTACCATTTAAAAGTTCTGATGTATAAGTGTATTCAATATTCTGGTTAGAATAGAATTAATACCATATTGGGTCTAACTTATCAGAGCATGAGGGATATCATAAGTCGGAGGGGGAGGCCCATCGGGATATCAGAGATCGAATATGTAACAAACCTAGTTAAAAGTCCATGTAAAAATATACAAATCCATGGCGATGGGACACATATTCCAACCTGAATGGTGGGGGAAACATCCTAATGGGTGTTGATTTGGTTGATTATGGCTAAGGAAATTGGCTAAGGAAATGACTAAGGCTTTGGAAAGGCATGAGGCATTAATTGGAATTTTATTTATGAAAATAATGGACATTAGGAGAAAAGGGGGTGAATGGTGACAAGTTGCACGTGAGGAGGAAAATGAAGGAAAATAATGGAAAATGAAGAAAATAGAGGCCTCATTAATAAAAAGGCTTCTTAGGATATTTGGCAAGCTCTTAGTCAGTGTAAGTTCTTGGCTCAAGCTTTTGATAGGTTTTGGTATAGTTCTATTCTATTCTCTTTCTCTCTCTCTCTCATATTCTTGGAGGCAGAGTTTTCTTGGAGCACTCTTGGTGGGTGTGGTGTACTTGGATTCTTGGAGGAAGAAGACAATGGAAGATCAAGAAGCTATAAGAGGGGATCAGGATTAGTAGCTACATAAGATTTGCTTGCAAGTACCGAGTTTCATGTATGTTTCCTTCACTAATTTTGGCATGTAGGGCATATGGATATTGTTTATTTGTTGTGATATGTCACTGGCATGGAGAATCATCAGGATTAACAGTTGATTTCCTAGCCTTGCCATTTCCTGGATATCCATGGTGATTGTGGTTTGATTTTCATTATTGTGTTTTTGGTTGGTTCTTATGTTTCCTTAGCTTGGGTTGAGTTATTAATCCCATAGCCTTGGTTGGAGAAATGCTTTGTAGCCCTGGAACAACTTGGGTTGAGTTAATAGTCTCGTAGCCTTGGTTGGAAAAATATTTTGGATCCCTTGGTGGGTCAATTACTACTCCTAGAGTCTTGGTTGGAAAATGCTTTGAATCTCGATAAAATTTTTCGATTGAGTTATTAGTCCTAAAGCCTAGGTTGGACAAATTCTCTAGATCCCTAGAGGGTTTGGACAAAGATCGATCTGATAATGGTTTTATGATGTCCCACCATGAGGTGTAATAACTATTTGGTTGGTCAAGGTGGATGGCCTTTGGAGGCCCTGGATGAGTTTTGATTGATGTGTTCTATGAGATCCCACATTCATGATTGGAATAGGGCACTAAGGTGAATGAGTGACGAGATATTTCACTCAACCATTCTACGGTCAGGTGGAGTGTGGAAGTCCCATCTTGGGTTTGGATTTTTCATAATCAATAAGAGGTTAATTCTCCTTTTATTTCTATGAGAATTATACTGTATTACATGAGGTTTATATGGCTATGATTTCATTGTTATTTATGTCCCTATTATGCTCATTATGCATATGTTATATGACAGAAATTATGTATGCCTCTCCTCATGCTTTTAATTATAAATGGATGAACAATGTATCAATGACCTAATGGATGGAATGGAAGTTAAGGTGTTGATGCATCCATGCTTCATGGAAAATCTTAAATAAGTATGAGACCCCTATGCTTAGATCTATTATTTACACTTGTAGATTACATATTCATGATCTGTTTGATGAAATTATTGTCACGGCTATTAAGGGTCTAGTCAAGGTATTAAATAAGTATTTTGTTTAGTAATGTCATTTCCATGTTATGTTACTGATCTGAAGAGATGGTTCAATTTTAGGTAATGACTTGGGCTCTAGGTCTAAAAAAGTAGCTCAAATATCTAGGACGTTAGCAAAGCTCTGACTAAATGAGTCTCTAGGCAATAGAAAGCAAGCCTGTGAGAGTGACTCTAGGTTTCTGGACACTATCATGCGTATAACATGAGAGCAACTCAAGCTTAAGTTGTGAAAAAGCTTAGTGGGACATAAGGGAAATTTGTCTGAGGTGTTGGATTGGTTCCTGAGGGTCCTGAAGCTAATGTTGAATGTTTGTATGGTGTTTTGCATTGGTTCCACTTCCTTAATGTGACTTAGGGGGTGGAATCATATCATAGTGGCCTCTCATTGCATGTCTACCTTGGCTAGCTAGTTTCTTGGGTAGATGTTGGAGGGTGTTACAAAGTGGTATAAGAGCATGGTTCACCCCTTGTAATGGATGGGTTGTGTGTTGGTCATGCATTCATGTTGATTGCATGTTTGTTATTTGTGTTTGTAGTGATGTCACCATGTGAAGGTTGAAGGTATTGTTGTGGAAAATTAGGGGCCTTTTTAGGTCTAAAATGGGCCTCCTAAAGAAATTATAAAATAATAGTGGAAATAATAAAATAAGATTAGATTACATCATCGAATTTTAGAGGGAAAAAATAAAATACTATTTTTTCAACTCGTACATTCAACTTATCTCCATATGGGTCTACTCAAATTTCGAGTGGAAACACTCGTTGGATGCATAATTTGATTCCTAATCCAAGGATTACCCATGTTGCATACTTTTGATGGACCCTTCTACATGAAAAATGAGAAATACATGAAAAACATGATTGCAATCACATTTTTTATATATTTCTCACTTTCATGTAGTAGGGTCTATAGAAAGTATGCAACATGGGTAATCTTTGGATGAGGAATTAAATTATGCATCCAACAAATACTCTCACTAGAAATTTGAGTAAAAACTTAGGGAGATAAGTTGAAAATACAAGTTGAAAAAGTAGTTTTATTATTTTATTGTTTTTTAATCTTTGTACTTTTTTACTCCAAAAATGGTGAATCATCCCCTATGGTTGACATAACCATCTTGAATCCTATTGGTTGTTATAAAGTTTATTTTGGTTCTACATTATTCTTAGGAGGCCCATTTTAGACCTCAAAATCCCCTAATGTATATCTTCATGTGTGTATGGTTGAGTATGTAGTATTAGGAACATCAGTGTTTACATGTTTTTAACTGCACGTGATGTCGTTGTTGTTGTCATGCATGAGGTCATGGTTTGTGTAGTTGATATCGTCATGCATCGATCACTGGCTGTAAGCTAGAATGATGTGTATATGGTTTTGTACTCATGTATTATATGTATATATGTATTTTTTATGAATCCACGGTCTTGGTTATAATTATGAATGAAATGTAGGTCAAGCATGCCTTGTGATGTCAATGTATGCAATTTAGGTTATCATGATGCTATTGGTTGTTATGATGCTAATGTGTTGGCTAAGATAGAGCAGGAGATCAAGATCATCATAATAAGGTTGTAGCATTAGACTTTGGGATAAGAGTAGATCTTCATATAGGTTTCCATGTGGGGTATGTAGGTAAGTAAGTTAAGGATTGTTTTGTGAATTAGGCCTATATACATTAGGTTCATGTACATGTCTTTTTATATTATGGTTACATACACAATAGATGATAGTTGGTTAGTATAGTCATAAGCAGATGTTTCAGATAGTCAAGAATGATAGTAACATCTGGTTGTATGCATTGCTAGTAACTTGATGATTAGGGTTATTACATTAAGATCTTGATTTTAAATGTATCATGCTAAATTGGATTGGTCAATTCATATGGTTAGGGTTAAGACATTTAGGAATGAGTCAACTTATTGTGTCATTGTTTTGTACTAATCTGGACTAATCATACATATGTGATTGTTATTCATGAATGAAAATTGTTTATGAGTTTATGATGTGGACATGCTAGTTAGTGACTATTATGGATATCATGGTCTTATTTATGTTTGAGTTGATATGCTGTGAATTTATATCATGCTAACTAGATTGATTGTGTAGAAAAGATTGCCTCCCCTGAGATAGATTATGACATCTATTTGGTGTTTAAGGGTTTGGTGTCTAGTTGATTTATTTAACATGATATGTTTTCAAGTTGATTGAATGTTTGATGAATTTAATATATGAATATATGTTCCAATGATCTTGTTTTAAGATGATTGTACTAACACATATATGTTGATATAGTTGATTTGTACTTGAATGTAGTTGACAGTTGTAGCATTATGTCTAATGACTATGAGTTGAATATGGGTCATGACATGATTGTTTGTAAAAGTTGATTTCAAATTGATAGATATGATTGTCTTCATATTTGGAACATGTGGTTGACATGTGTGAGCAGTTGGAGGAACATGCTTGGTATTAGTATGACAAGGTAATAGTTGATATGTTTATATAACTAAGAATTGGGTGATGCGGAAATACATAGTAAGCTTCAACTGCAACAAGGTAAAAAAAAGGTAAAGGAAAGGAATTGGGAAAGAATTCCTTTGGCTATGTTTGGAAACTCAAATTCCAAATGAATGAGTATTTTTCACACAGGAAGTCTTCTTAACCTTGATTTGTCTGAAATTATGTGGATATGTGATATATTCATGGACATGTAATTGACAGGTATATTAGGTAGTCTCTAGTTACAGGTGGATCTATCAAGGATTGGAGTCCCTTAAGAGATGGTGTGGATGTGTTTAGTTTAAAGAAATGTTCTTGTAACAACATGATTTGATAACTGGTGTATTTTTATTTTATTTACGCACTAATAGTTATGTGTTAACGACAGCATGATGCAAGGAGTTGCATGATAAGAGAGGTTTCCATGAAATCTTGAAGAAGGCTCAGGTCGAGCTTTCCTTAGGAACCATGGGGATTAATTAATGGTGTCTATTGTTAGTCTTATTCTTCTGGTATTTTGCAATTGTTGTGCTTGATTTGTGATTTTGATTGTCTAGTGCATATCTATGCCACTTTGTTGCGGTATCGTATTGCTTTTGTTTTTCATGGTCTTATTATTGTTGTTTTTGTTCTTGCCCTTTATTGTTTTGCATCTTGGGAATTGGTTAGGAAAGAGGAAATTTAATGGAGCTTAGGGAGAGCTATGTGGTACCCCACAAGTAATGTAAGATTCCTATGAAGCTTGGTGCATGAGTAAGCACAGTGGAAGGTAATACTATGACAGTTGGTTGGACTAGTTAGGTCCATTGTTGTAAATTGCCAATGAGAGGATAGTCATGAGAAAGATAAAAGAAAAGGTAAAGTAAATGGGCCTGACATGTCTGATGGTTTGACCAAGATGGGAGCAATGGTTCTTAATGTTGTGCATGTTGTGCACAAATAAGGAAGTTATGTTAACCTAGACCTTATGTTATCTAGTAATTATGTTATGATCATGATTATGTTGATGTTTATATATGTATACATGTATGCAGGTATGTCATTGTCTGATAGAATGGTGATTGTTTTATGCTAATGATTGTATATGTATGTATCTATGTATCTATGTCACTATTTGATAGGTTCATTAGCAATCATTCTTGTGGAGGAATGATTTCTTATGCAAGTGAATGGCATGAAGACGTTCTTGGTTCATGAGGAATCAAGTTGGAAGAGTAGCCTAACACATCTACGAGGTCAGTATCATGCAGTTATGAGTTGATATTATGTGATTATATTATGTCTATGTTATGCACACGTTGTACAAAGGGATGCATCAACAAAATAAAAGTTACGTGGTCCGTGGAATGCTAGGATAAGCATGGATGGAAGAGAGACACTGGAAGCAAAGTTGCTTGGTAGAGACAATGTAGTTTTGGATGTGTGGTACTACTATTCTACATATGTTGTATATGTTGTACATGTTACATCTGTGATTTTGTGCACATATGTATATGTAATGTGTGTACATGTTATTTATGCAATGTTATGTACAAGGTGGTATAGATAATGTTCTATGAATGTTGCATATGCATTGCTAGGTATAGATGGTGCTATGTACATGTTGTATATGCAGTGCTATGTACATATGGCATTGTGCATGTTATACATATGGTGTTGCGTGCATGATTGTACAAGTGGTGTTGTGTAGATGTGGTACAAGTAGCACTATTTGCAGGTGTTGTTGTGTACATGTCGTGCATGTGATGTCGTGTACATGTGGTGTCATGTACATGTCATGCATGTAGTACTGTTTACATGTGGTAATTCATACATGTGGTATTGTGTACACATTGTACACATGGTATGATGTACATGTCGTGTTCTGTACATGTTATGTAGGTGGTATTGTGTACATGTGATGTTGAGCACACATTGTGTAGGTTGTGCTTTATACATGTGGTACTATGTACATGTTGTACATATGGTACTAGTGTAGGTACATGTATTTTGTGGCATCATACATCGAGTATAGATTATTGAGTTGTGTTGTATATTGGGTGTATGTGTATGAATTTGTGGTGTTGCATGTTGTGTGCGGATGCATGTCTTGTGATGCACATTGTGTACATATGTATTGTGTTTTGTTGTACAATAAGTGTAGGTTTATGTGTTGTATGTGAGGTGTCGATGCATGTACTAAGTGGTGAGGCATGTTGTGTGTGGTTGCATGTGTGGGATGTACACTATGTGTGTGTGCACATGCTTGAGGAGAAGGCATTAGGTGTTTGTCGGGTGTGCCAACCAATCTGGAGTGCATACGAAATAAGGACAAAGGTGGAAGCCAAGTATTTATTAAAGGATAAGTATCAATATTTTATTCAGTTTTACTATGCATGTGATTTATGATTTTGGTCTATGATGATTACATGTGATCTATGATTCTGGTTTATGATGGTTACATGTGATTTATGATGTTGATCTATGATGGTTGTGTTCTTATCTAACCTGATGTGATATGTTTAGACATGACAATTTTGTCAAAGATGTTAGTTTTAGTTGTTGTGACAGGAAGCAAAAATAATTACAAATGTACCTTGTTGATGAGTTACCAGTGAGCTATTATTTGAAGTTATTTCAATTTATCTGGAATCTAATGGAAATTATGTGCTTGCTATAGGAATGAATGAAAATTCTCGGTTGGGTATTTGAAACCAACTACAATAATTAGCAACAATAAAAGGAATTAGAACATGTAGTAGTATGCTGGTAAAGCACTTCAAGAGCAAGGCCATTGTGGGACACTAGTACCCAATAATGTCCATTAGTTTTCATGAGCATGATATATTCAATATGCTATGTCCATTAGTTTTTTGCATCTTCATATGCAATGAAGCCTTGCCAAGGGATGGACTGCATGAGATGGGGGTGCCAACAGAATTTGGAAGGTGAGCGACTGCATGAAAGGGGTGACCAGATTCTGTGAGGGACTACGTATAGGAGAGAGGAAGTTCGTGGATGGATTTATTTTGGTCATTAGAATTTCCAGATGGAATCAAATGCACATTGGGAGTGTGCCCTGGAACAATGAGTCGGTAAATGTTCACTGAGAGGACAAGTGGCATAGGATTGTAGTGTTTGACATTAAATGCAGCTTTGACTTTGACAATGAATTTGTTACTTCCTGGGAAGGAGGTGAATCTCGATATTACTTTGAGGGTGGAGGTGTGAGCCTGTGGACTCCCTTATTGATGGATACAGACATTGTATCCTTTTATTTGCTGGTTGAGAAAATATGCATATGTGTACATCTGTTTATTATTGTATATACTATATCGATCTTGATTGATAAAGATCCATACACAGTATGGTTATTTGTTGGCAGAAGAAAATGTGTATGTGTATATGTGGTTATTAGAAATACTATAATGAACTATGTTATAAAGCTTCAGTAAACAGTATGATTGTCATGTTTTAGCAGACGATCACTATAAATACTACAACGAGCTATGTTATAAATCTCTATGTGTAGTATGTTTTGTTTTCAGTAGTCTTGTTGGTTATAGGTGTCAATGAACACCGAGGATGGTGTTCCCCCAAAGGGAGGCATCTATAACGACCTTGGTTAAAAATCCATGTAAAAATATATAAGGCCACATTTATTGGACACGTATTCGAAGTTGAATGGTAGGGGAAACATCCTAATGGGTGCTTATTTGGTTTATTATGGATAAGGAAATTGGAAAATGAAATGGCTAAGGATTTGGAAAGGCATGAGACATTAATTGGCATCATATTTATGAAAATAATGGAAATTAGGAAAAAATGAGGTGAAAGGTCACACGTTGCATGTGAGAAGGAAAATGAAGGGAAATAATGGAAAATGAAGGAAATAGAGGCCTCATTAATAAACAAACTTCTAAGATCAGTTGGCAAGCTCTTAGTTAGTGTAAGCTTTTGGCTCAAGGTTTTGATAGGTTTTGGTGGAGCTCTCTTCTATTCTCTCTCTCTCACATATTCTTGGAGACTTAGGGTTTCCTTGGAGCACTCTTGGTGGGTGTGGCATAGTTGGATTGTTGGAGCAAGAAGGAAAATGAAGAGCAGTAAAGCATCAGTGGACATCGAGATTAGTAGCTACATCAGATTTTCTTGCAAGTATCCAGTTGCATTTATGTTTCCTTCACTATTTTTTGCATGCATGGCATATGCATGTGGTTTATTGGTTGTGATCTATTATTGGCATGGAGGATGGTTGGGATTGATAGTGGATTGCCTAGCCTTGTGATTTACATGATAATGATGGTGATTATGGGTTTATTTTCATTGTTGTTTGTTTGGTTGGTTCGCATGTTTCCTTAGTTTGGGCTGAGTAATTAGTCATGTAGCCTTGATTGGATAAATAGTTTGGATCCCTGGAACAACTTTGGCTGAGTTACTAGTCCTATAGCCTTGGTTGGAAAAATGCTCTAGAGCCTTTGGTGGGTTGAGTTACTTGTCCTGGAACCTTGGTTTGACAAACACCCTGAAGCTTGGTAAAAGGAGTGGGTTGAGTTACTAGTTCTGGAGCCTTCGTTGGAAAAATCCTCTAGAGCCCTCGAAGGCTTAGAAAGAGATTGATCTGATGATGGTTTTGTTATGCCTGACCATGAGGTGGAATAATTGTTTGATGGGTTGAGCTGGATGGCCTATGGAAGTCCTACATGAGTTTTGGTTGATTTGTTCTATGAGATCCCACATTCATGCTAGGAATATGGCACAAGGGTGAATGGATGAAGATAGATTTGGCTCAACCAATCTACAATCGGGTGGAACATAGAAGTCCCATCTAAGGTTTGGATTTTGCGTCACTAATAAGATGCTAATTCACCTTGTATTTCTACGAGAATAATATTGGATTATATGAGGTTTATATGGATGTGATTTCATTGATATTTCTATCCATGTTATGTTGGTTATGCATATGTTTTATGACAAAAGTTATGTATGGCTCTCATCATGCTTTTAATTGTAAATATATGAAAAATGTATCTATGACATAATGGATGGAATGGAAGTTAATGTGTTGAGGAATGAATGTTGCATGGTGAATCTCAGATAAGTATGAGACACCTATGCTCAGATCTAATATTTATACATGTAGATTACATATTCATGATATGTTTCACAAAATGCATATCATGGATAATAGGGGTCTAGTCAAGGTCTTAAACAAGTATTTTCTTTAGTACTGCCATTTCCATGTTATTTTATTGATCTGAAGAGATGGTTCAATTCTAGGCAGTGACCTAGGCTCTGGGCCTAAAAAAATGGCTCGAATCCTAGAGAGGTTGGCATAGCACTGACTAAATGAGTCTCTAGAAGGTGGCAGGAAAGTCTTTCAGAGTGAGTCTGGGTTTCTAGACATTTTCAATCCTATATGATGAGAGAGAGACCGATGTTTACATTGTCCAAAATCTCAGTGGGACACAAGGGCATGTTTTCTGAAGTGTTGGATTGCTTCCTCAGGGTCTTGAAGCTAACGTTAAATGTATGTATGGTGTGTTTCTGTCAGTTTCACTTCCTTATCGTGAATTAGGAGTTCAAATCATACCATAATGGCCTCTTGTTGCATGTTTAGCTTGACTTGTCAGTTGCTTGGGTAGACGTGGGAGGAGGGTGTTACAGAGTGGTATCAGAGCATGGTTCACCCCTTGAGCTGGATGGGTTGTGTGTTAGTCATGCATTCATTTCGATTGCATGTGTGTTCCTTATGTGTTTAGTCCATGTGCTTGTTTCAATTCCATGGTGTTGATCATGGTTGTAGTGATGTCACCATGTGAAGGTTGAAGGTGTTGTCATGGAATATGTCTTCATGTGTGTACAGTTGAGTATGCAGTGTTATGCACCTCAGTGTTCACATGTTTTTAAGTGCACGTAATGTGCTTGTTGTTTTCATGCATGAGTTCATGGTTTTTGTAGTTGATATGGTCATGCATTGATGACTAGACCCTAGCTAGAATGATGTGTATATGGTTTCACACCGAAGTGTTATATGTTTATATGCAATTTTTATGCATGCATGGTCTTAGTTATAATTATGCATGAAATGTAGGTCAAGCATGCCTTGTGAAGTGATTGTATGCAATTTAGGTTGTAATGATGCTATTAGTTATAATTATGCTAATGTTTTGGCTGAGATAGAGCAGGAGATGTAGATCATGATAATTAGGTTGTAGCATTATAATCTGGGATAAGATAAGATCATCATTCAGGTCTGCATGTTGGGCATGTAGGTAAGTAAGTTAAGGATTGTTATATTCATTAGGTTTATATACATTAGTTTTATGTACATGTCGTTTGATGTTATGGTTACATACATGATAGATGATAGTTGGTTAGTATAGCCATATGCACATGTGTCAGATAGGCAAGAATGATAGTAACCTATGGTTGTATGCATTGCTATTGTATAATTGTTATTTTTCTATGCATTTATAGTAACTTGATGACTAGGTCTATTACATTAAGATCTTGATGTTATATGTATGATGATAACTTGGATTGGCCTATGCATATGGTTTATGTTACGACATTCAGGTATGAGTCAACTTATTGTGACAATTTTTATACTAATATAGATTGATCATACATATGTGATTGTTATACATGAATGTCAAATGTTTATGAGTTTATGATGTGAACATGCGAGTTATTGACTAATATGGATATCATGATCTTATTCATGTTTGAGTTGATATGTTTTGAAGTTATATCATGCTAACTAGATTGGTTGTGCAGAAAAGATTACCTGCCCTGATGTACATTAAGGTATGGACTTGTTTATGTCACCTATATTGTGCTTGACTACTTGATTATGACATCTATTTGGTGTTCAAGTGTTTGTTTCCTAGTTGATTTATTTAACATTGTATGTTTGCAAGTTGGTTGAATGTTTCATGAGTTTCATAATATGAGTATGCATTCCAATGATCTTGTTTTAATATGATTGTACTAACACATATGTGTTGAGACAATTGATATTTACTTGAATGTAGTTGACAGTTGTAACATTATGTCTAATGACTATGAGTTGAATATGGGTTATGACATGATTTTTTGTAAAAGTTGGTTTCAAATTGATAGATATGATTGTCTTGATATTTGGAACATGTGGTGGACATTTGTGAGAAATTATAGGGAACATGCTTGGTATTATTATGAGAAGGTTATAGTTGATATGTTTATATAAGTAATAGTTGGGTGCTGTGGTAGTACATAGTAAGACTTGATTGCAACAAGGTAAAAAAAAAGTGAAGGAACGGAATTGGGAAATAATTCTTTTGGCTATGTTTGGAAACTGCAATTCCAAATGAATGAGTACTTTGCACACAAGAAGTCTTCTTAACCTATATTTGTCTGAAATTATGTGGATATGTCATATATTCATGGACATATAATGGATAGGTATATTAGCTAGTCTCTAGTTACAGGTGGATTTGTCAAGGATTGGAGTCCCTTAAGAGATGGTGTGGATGTGTTCAGTTGTAAGCAACATGATTGAGACAACAAGATGAGGCAACTGGTGTATTGTTATTTTTATTTATCCATTGGCAGCTATGTGTTGATGACAACATGACGCAGGGGGTTGCATGGCAAGATAGGTTGCCATGAAATCTCGAAGAAGGCTCAGGTCAATATCTCCTTCGGAACCATGGAGATTGAGTCATGGTGTCTGTTGTTAGTCTTGTGCTTCTGGTCTTTTGCAATTGTTGTCTTTGATTTACAATTTTGGTTGTGTCTGGTGTGTTATCACTCAGGTTGTCCCTAGGCTCCTATTAGGGATACGGCCGAGGTAACCACAAACCAATCTTCTGATTGCAGGTTCTAGCCCACCTGCAATCGGAGAGGGCTCTCTCCTTTAGATTCAACCTTAGTTGAGGATTTTAGGCTAGCTTTCTGACTTCAAGGGAATGTTGACTGTGATTGGAAGGAAGGTAGGATTCCCGAGTAAAGAGGCACAGTAAGGTGTTATAAGTTCTGAACCATTGGGCATGGAGTCACAGATTGAGGCATGCAAGCATTTTCTTGGTCACAAAGGGATACGGAGCGGGATAGCCACGCAGGATACAATACTCAGGCTACTGAAAGTATGGAATGAATATCAAGGATGAAAGGCAAAAGAGAATCATTTCATCATGCTGACAAAGGGGAGAAGTGGATGAGTGGGATCCCGGAGCAGTTAAGAATTCCAAAGACATGCACTCATTTGTGAAAGAAACAGGGTAAACCAGAGCATTTAAGAATTCTAGCTCATAACTGTTTCGGAAGAAAACATCGAAAAGTGCAGAAATTGAACTTAAGGTGTATTTAAACAAATCTTAAGCTATTCTTTTTTTCTGCAACTTAGAAAGGCGGAAAGATGATAAAAACATAAAATAAACAGGGAGAAAGAACACTTATTGGATTGTGCAGAGATACAGGAATTCCGTGATCATTCCTTGGCCAAGAGAAAACAGCAAGTTGTTTCGCAATCCATGCTTTCAGTAATCTTTGATTATGAAAAATATGACAGTTACAGTGCGAGTCTTTACTCAGAGAAAATTGCTGGAAAAGAAACTGACCAACAACTACTATTACCAACCAACCAACCCTTCACAATATCGCTTCGGGTGGTATTTATAAACAAAATATCAGGAAAACATCACTACAGGTGACCTTGACAGGTCGGCTTAGAACTCTTTAAAAATCTAAATGCTGCTGGAAATAAATGCAAGTAAATCTTTTGGCTGCGCTGGGGGTAGCTGAATCGGAATAGGTGACGAGGTGGCCCTTGGGGACCAGATGCGGTGTTGCTGAAGTGAATGTGCTTTGGGACTGCAGTTCGGCTTTGGTGCAAATTGAATGTGCAATTATTATGATTTGAGAGCTTCAAGTGATTTTGCTCTCCTCCTATGGATCTACTGGAAGATATTCAAATTTCTCTTGCTTTGGGCCGCTGCTCAAGATATTCTCTGATACACTTTGCCGCTACATTGATGATTTCAGCCATCGACTGATACTCTTTGACACGCTTGAAGCCTGCTGATTTGATCTGATACACTTTAGACTCTGTGAATGATCTGCTGCTGTTTTCAAACCGGATCCTTTGGCACGTTTGGGCGATTTTCGGGCTTTTTCGGCACGCAGTGGGCTCGGCAATCAGAAGATTCCCTAAATATTCCTCGAAATGGCCTATTTCGCGCTATTTGCGCATTGAAAACTGCCTTTGTTTCTTGATCTGGAGCTCCAAAGTGCGACTTTTCTCCTTACGCGAAGCTTTTTCGGCTTTTCTGGCTGCTGAAGTAAGCATGGCGTCGGCTGTACGGTGGATGACATCATCAGTGGGTCCCTGGTACAGCGCGACGTGGTGAGGTACTGGATGAACTGTTGGTGAAGAGGCTCCGATGCGATATCGCGATATCGCTTCGGCGAGGAAAGAGGGGGATCACTGGGTTGGACATGTGGTGTCTGCGATTGCCGATATGCGATATCGCGATATCGCATCGGCGGAGAGGGAGGGGTGAATAGATTGGACACTCGGCGTTTGTGATCGCCGATCGCTGATTTCGCAATGTCGTATCGGCGGGGAATGGATGGTCATTGTTTTGCATAAATGTGAGATGGCGAATTTGCGATGCGAAAACGGCTTTGAGGGGAAAAAGGTAAGTAAGTGGGTGTGAAGGGCTTTTGAAGTTTCGGAAGGGGTTCGACCACTTCGGGGGAGTTTTATACTTAGGAAGGAGTCCATAGTACGTGGAGGGTGGTTTCGGAGGTTGGGTTCTTGCCTAGTTTCTGATAAACTAAACAATTCCCGGGACTTGCTATGGTTATTTTTCAACCAGGGGAAGGGATATTACATAGCGGAAATTACTTAATATTAGTACGGGGACAGGAAACATAGGGAGCTACATAATAACGTCATTGGTTAATGTGGAGATGGTAAGAAAGCGCTAAGTTTCTGGAGAACTTAGGCTGTTGCAGGGGGTAGGACCATACTTCAGGAGAAGACATGGAACAACTTTGAGCAAAGCAGATCTTTACTCAACCGGAGTGATGAAGATGATGAACTTAAGAGGTGTCAAGCAAATCTTGACCTCTTTTGGGGATGTTAGTTAGTGATCGGGGGGAAAAATAGAGAAGGGGAGTTAGTTATACCTCATTTGAGCCTTTTGCTTATAAATCTTTGTTGATTATGTTCTGCATGATATGATACCTGCAAACTTGGAACTTGTCAGCAATTCAACAACCTTCAGAACTACCTACCCAGCTTACTTTCCTAGCATTTTTTCTTCTTTTGCTTGGGGGTGCACTTAGACTTGCAAACCCATCATACATTTTTCTTTTGATGCTTTCCTATCTACATACTATCCTTATTTCTTCCAGAGCCCAGATTAAACTGTTGGACTCTTCTGTTTCTCTACCTATCTAAGAGTCTACCAAGATTAAATTGTTTGGACAGGCTTACAATCTCTATATTCTAAAACATGAAATTTAAACCTAGGGAGACCAAGATTAAACTGTTTGGACCTCCCTTTAACTAAAAGTAGCGATACCAGGAAAACTTTACAAAATTTGAAGGAATTTGAATGAACTTGAAGTAGCCTTCTTCATTTGGAGACTGTTTGAGCAAATATGGAGCATTGCAACAAGCAAAGTACAACGTATTTGGCCTGTGAAATGCCAATCATGAAAAATGCATACCTGCTGCAGCAAGAGCTAACAGATGGTTGGGCCAGATGGAGCCAAGGAAGTCAGTTTGGGCTCCTTTCCCCTATTAGGATGGAACAAACGCAAGAGATAAGACCTTCTCCCATGATGAGAGGAACCATCTCCCATCCATCCAAGCTATATAAACCTCTCTTTTCCCAAGCTAAACTAGTTTTTGGAGCGAGTTTGAATGATCAGCAAGTCACCTATAGCTTGTATCTTTCTAGTGTATGTTTAAGGGAGAATAGTGTGTTTTTGGTTTGGTTTGAGACTAAAGGGAAATATTCCTTAAAACTTCCATTGTTGGGGCTATCCATGAAGTGCTAGTAGAAGTGTGGGAACCAGGATATGTCGAAGGAGACCAACAACGTCAAGGCACTAGTTGTAATCTCTTTCTGATTATATAAATGAAACTATTGATTGATTTCCTACATGAAGTGTCATTTTACATATTTATGGCTAAATGTTCCTTGACCTATTAAGTAGGATGAATACACTATTGTATGTTATCACATTTGTTGTTGTTGTTGTTTGCTTGTTTTAGGTATTTAAAGGACGGAAAGGTAAGAGAGTTGGAGTGAGGAAGCAGGATCATCACCAAGCAAAATAGCATTCTAAGAGGTAGGCCTTCTTAATTGTTTCTAGCTTAAGGAGATTTTCCATAGATTGTTTGTTTGTAGCTAGATCCGCTCTCTCGGGCTAGAGGAATTGTTTGTGTCCACACTAAGAATTTATTTGCACCACAAGGAGAAGCCCTTGTTTCACTTAACAAGATAGCATAAGGAACTGCACTTTTAATTTTTAATTTGTTTGTAATCAGACACTTCTGAATTTTCTCAATTTATTTCCACTACATGTCAGATGTACCTCTAGCCCATAGTTCAAAACCACAGAGAATCACTAGAATCACTAAAAACACAAAAAGAGTGGTTTTCGAGTCTCATAATTTTACCTCTCTACACCTATTTCGAAAAGCATAAAATGTTTTCCAACCTCCCAAAGTTCTTTTCTTTCTGCATTCATCCCAGCTTAGATTTATGTTGATGTCAATTCTAAGGCATTTGTAATCTGTAACTAATTCTAGAGTGTTTCCTTCAAAGTATAACTTATGTTGGTTAGGTTTTCTTTTTTTAGAGAAAAACACTACTTTCGTTTTGCTAATATTGACTTGCATCCCCACGCTTTTACAAAAATGCTCAAGGGAAATTAAGTTCTCTTACAAGCCAAGAGCATATTTAACAATCAGAATAAAGTCATATACATACAAAATAAGCCTTATAACAAACTTTCCAAAATGGATATCATCATCCCCTTGCGAATTTAGCCACTCTTCGAGCTTGTCGATATATAAACCAAAAAGGGTAGGATATAATGGGCACCCTTGCTTGACCCTGATATCACTTCTAAAACTTTCAGAAACACCTATTGAAGTTCTAATTTTGACGTTCACCTCTTCATACAACCTATGCAAAGTTGCTCTCAAATGCCTAGGAACCCCAAGTTCCTCCATTCTGTGCCAAACCTTATCCCTAGGAACCCTATCAAAGGCTTTTATGAAATCAACAAAGAAACAATAGGCTTCTTCCTTTTTCTCCCAAACATTTTCAATGATGTACCTTAAAGTTATACCATTATCAATTGTGGAATGTTTAGGTCTAAAACCTTCTTTCCCTTTAGCATGTTTATCTCTTTCTTCTGCCCACTTGCTAATTTTATTTTTTAGCATGCTTCCAAATAACTTTGCAAACAAGGGCCTTTTCATTATGGTCCTATAATTGGGGGTATTTTTTATGTCACCACTCTTGAAAAGAGGTATTTCTAGACTAGTTGTCCAATCTATGGGGAAACCCTCTTGTATGATGTTGTTGAAAATTTTGTAATCAAAGTGCAAGAATTTTTAAGCCCCACTTTAGATACTCTACTTTGATTTCAACTAAGTCTTTTGCTTTTCCAACACCCAACTTCTTGATACCCATCTCTACCTGTTGCTCTGTAAAGATTTCAGTATCAGCATTGACCAAGGGAGGAGGGTCAACCTTGGGATCCTGCTCATAAATTTATCTTGCATAGTCGAACCATTTAGAAGTTGTAATACTATTTTCATTTTGCATCTTTCTCAGTTAGAGCTCCTTCCAAAATAATTTGAGGTTATTGTTCCCAAGGAAGATTATTTCTTCCCTCCTTGAAACCATGAAATAACCTTTTTCCTTTCTTAATATATGCTTGTAAGCTTTGAAATTTATGTTATCCTTGTTTGAGTCTTTCCACGTTCTCTTTTCCTTTTTTCATTCCTCGTCAAACCAAGCATTAACCGAAAAGTAATTTGTTTCAAAAACTTAAGTTTTTCTCTTTTGCACTCTTCAAGTGTGCTTTGAATTAAATGTGTTAATTCTTGACTATGAAGGTCATGAATTAGAATTTTCTCCTTCTCGAAGAGACTTTCTAGTGTTATTTTGAAGGTATTACAATTTTGTGGAGTCAAAAGAATTCCTCCCTTTGGGAGATTTTGTTGAACACAGTGAATTTTTTACCCTAACTACTTATTTCTACAGTGGCATGATCCGGATTATCCACAGTTTCATGTTCATTCTGTCGACGTTTCAAACCCCAAAGGGGGTCCATCATCAGGACTAAATTAGATAGAATATGAATGAAAGATTATTGAGAGAAGAGTCTTTCGACCTGGGTATAAATAAACCTAGATCCCTAATTCTTATAAAGAAGCCGACACTTATATATGATTTCTTATTTATTTTTATTATTATTTGTATTTTATTATTTTTTATTTTTATATAGTTTTATAAATTTTTAATTAATTATTTAGCTTTAATTATTCCAATTGTTTTACCTAGTACCTAAAAATATTTTAATTGATATACTTAATTCATCAATTAGTTTAATTAATTAATTAATTAATTTTAATAATTTTACCATATTCCCTTTTATTTATTTATATTGTTATTTACCTTTTTCAATGTTAATCCCTTTTAGCCCTATTGTCTAATTAATTAACTAATTAATTAATTATTAATTTATAATCTTATTTTATTTATTTATTTATTAATCAATGTAATTTTTGGTTATTATTAATTATTTAGTTAAAATTGACTAATTTTTTTTAATTATTCATTAGAATTAATTAAAATTATTTTAATTAAATAATTAAATAATTTAATTTAATTATTTTATTTAATTAATCTAATTAAATTTTAAATTAATTTATTATTTATTTATAATTCTTCCATTGTTTTTATTTTATTTATTAATTAATTTAAATTTAATGTTAATTAATTAATTTAATTTATTAAATTTATCCATATTCTTTTTTATTCATTTTATTATTGTTATTATAGTCAGAGAGAACTTAAATATATTGGTTGTGATTTGATTTTAAGTCCCAAAGTTGATCTCCAATCAAAACTTCCTCCATTTTCTCACACAAATCATGTGATTAAAATATATAATCTACTACACTTGCTCCATTGTAAGTAGTGCAAGTGAAATTACCGGACTTTTCCCATCTAGTCAAACCATTACAAATGACTAAATCGAAAGCCCCACTTAGAGTAATCAATTATTCATTAAAGATATTGTGGCCCTTGTCCTTTGAAATTCTTTCACACTGATGATTACTCTCTTCTGTACACCAGATAGGGTCACAATCTTCTTTAAAACAAAGAATGCTAGTTTTCTCACTTGCAGTCCTAGCATTGAAATCACCCACTATAAGGACTTCACCTTGCTGAGAATATGTTGCAATACCACTTTTAAGGCTGCAAAGGGATCTTTGAAGTCAAGCCCACTACTTTTGTAAGTTTTTTAAACTTTCAGTGCAAAATAGTATGCTGCAATTCTATGTGATTTTCCGTTTTCCAATATTTTAAACCCAATGAATTGTTTATTTGAGTATTCTTTCTGTATTAAGCCGACCTTGTTTTAATGTTGGCTATAGTAAATTACCAAGGCACATGGACGGTCAAATGTCACAGACTAAGTTGTAATAAACTATGAAGGCACATTAATTGTCGAGTAAATTTTATTACGTCGATAGATGTCTTATTGGAGGTTCTTCTTAGTGACATTGTAGAGATTCATCGTCTGTTACTTTAGTGATTTGGATGACACCCTGCAAGGTTTTCTCTTGCTTCAGGTCGAATCAAACTGCTACGTCTAGGGTTTTGTCATCATGGAGCAGCTTGTATAGTAGGACAAATATATGATCGAGCAGCTTTCAAATAGGAAGACGTTGATATCTGTGAGATAATTGGCCAAGGGAATTCTATATCATGAGCCTAACAGAAGCTCCCACTTCCATATGCCATATGAGCGAGAATGAATGCGAGGAGATATAGAAGAAGTTGCATATTCTCATCACCTAATTCCTCATATTAATAATTTTAAGGACATGAGGCTTTCAAAGTCGATATTGAACATAATCAAAGCTAAGGTGATATAGGTTCAAGGTATTCCTATGGTGCTTTCAAGTAGAGACATGATATGTATTGCTTTTACCAATGCTAGCAAAACTCTAATCTTTATCCTACCTGTTAGTGTCGGTCTTGAGCCCTCCATCGGTGATCAAAAGCTCTTTGCATGTGCATAGGTAGGTGTCTCATCAGTATCAATTTTGCATCCCGTTAGGCATGCCATAAAACTGATGGAGGAGCTGGTCCTTGTTCCCTTCTTAGCTTTGCTGGATCAGATCATATCATTTAAATGAGCCTGTGTTACACTTGTTTTATTTTTGTCTTGAAATCCCAAGTCTTATGTCTAGGGTTTTGGTCAAAAATCACTGCAAGGTCATGAGTCAAAGGTCTAATAGTCCCCAGCAAGCCGGAAGGAGGTATGTAAATATGTTCCATTGATATTTTTCATCAGGTACAGCTCATTTATACCTTGGATTTAAAAACCCTATTTTTTAAACCCAAGGTCATGTGAAATTTGCAAAAAATAAGGAAAATTTTCAAAATTCTTCAAAATGTCGGCAATAACCCTGGTCTCCTCGCCAGAGTCCATCAGATGGTCAACTTGCAAAAAGAACGGAGTTAAAGCACTCAAAAGAATCAAATTCAGGACAAAGTGAACTCAAAACAATGTTAAAAGTGAATGTCAAAACAAAAACATTAGAAAGTGGGTTTCGTAAGTTAATTTTTTCAAATTGGGCCTATAAAGAGTAAATTTCCCTCTAAATAGCCTCATTATGCATTTGAGAGCTTGCAAAATGAGTGAGAGGTCAAAAGAGGTGATTTGCAGAAAGTTGGAGTCATTCTCAGGGGCGCGACTAGTTGGGTGGGGCGCGACCACTCAGCGACCCCTCTACAGTGCATTTTTCTAAAGGCTGCGACCACTCAGGCGGGGCGCGACCACTCAGAGCAGGGGCGCAACCACTCAGAGCAGGGGGGCGACCACTCAAGCTGTCTTCTACAGAACCGCTCCAAATTGACTATATCGCCCTCTTGCTTGCTCAATTGATCGAGCATACTTCTCAGCATTTTTGCAGGCAAGGGCATCAGTTTACTCTATCTATTTGCTTCACTTTGCTCAAAAGCACCATGTTAACCACTGAAACCTATGAGCAAGGTGATGACCGGTCTTCTTCCACAGAAATCGAGGTACAACAGAGGCCTCGTAAGGGTGGCAAAGGTGGTCATCATAGGAGAGAGGAACCCACCTCTTTGGCAGAATTGCAGGCCTGTCCTATGGCAGTGAATGGTTTCCGTTATATGTCATGTTTTCAGTTCTGTGAGAGGCTTGCTCAGATTCAGCACCACAGGGAGTTGGCCCGCTTATTTGTTTTGCACCTTCATGATGGGCAGGTCACTCTTGCAGGGTGAATTTTGTACTATCTCCGGAGGTGATTTCAGAGGCTATCGGGATACCAAATGTGGGTGAGGTGTGGCCCAAGCGCAAAATGCTGGATTATGTTTATTTTGAGCCATATGTCAGGCCAGCATTCATGAGCCACTTGTCGGGGGTCTTTCCTTTCAGATTCCTCCGGGGGGAGTATGCTCCGATCATGCGGCTTATCATGCATTACTTCACATGTGAGGGGAGATTTTCACAGGTCTTCTCTTATCACATTCGCCTGTTGATGCACTTTACCCGAGTGAGGATGATGAACATCCCGGTTTACTTTTTCCAGGACATTCAGAGGATGTCATCTGTGTTTCAGAGGCAGTCCCCAGCTCAGCAGCATAGGAGTTTGTGCCATCATGGTCTCATTCAGCTCATTGTTTCTCATCAGTTGAGTCAGCAGGGCATTCCATGGGCAGACTTCATTTCTCATGAGTTCTTTACAGTTCCACCACAGCCACAACTAGAGCCAGAGGCCATTCATGAGGAGGGAGGTCCATCACACCAGCCCGAGATTATTGTGCCGAGACATGTTGTTTCCCCACTGCAGTGTACATATCAGAGAGGTCATAGGACCTTGTTTGCAGCAGCTCGACGAGTATTTTCTCCACAGCAGGTGGAAGGGGTCTCGTCATCATCATCAGATCAGCGAGTGTTATCTCCACACCAGGTGGAAGGGGCCTCGTTGCCGACAGCAGCACAGGTAGCTGAGAGGGGCAAGCAGCCCATGATTGAGGAGAGATTGTCAGGTGATCCGGTTATTGATCTTGATGCCGGTTCTCCTAGAACAGAGCTCAAGGATATCATCCGAGAGCAAAGCACCGAGATTCATTCGCTGGAAACAAAATTATTGATGGCAAAATGGAATATCAAATATTTAGAGCAGCGAAACAAACAGCTTGAGGATGAGAAAGAGTTGGATGAGCTATGGAGGATTCGAAGTGATCGAGTCATCAACCGTAGGAGGCCCGGTGACTTGCTGCCCAAGGAGAGGGAATCCATGCTTATCCGGGTAAATACACACTTAGAGAGGCTGTTGGCTAAGGCCAATCGAAACAACAAATTGCTAAGGAACATGAAAAACCATTATTGGGCAAGGATGCATGTTTGCAAGGCGAAGATGAAAATGTTCCAAAGAAGGTTGTCCGAGGCTCCCAAAGGGAAGAAGAAGACCAACCCGCTCTGTATCTTGGCTGAGGACTCTCTCACTCACCATGATACTCATTAGCCTCCTCCTAGTAGCAAACCCAATAAATTTTGAGAGTTTTGAGGCATTTTTGGCATTTTTGAGAATTTTACAGGTTTTGGCCATTTGAGTGGTCTCACCCCGTGCGCGACCAGTCATGGAGACAGCTTAGAACGGGGAAAACTCTACATTTTTGGAATTGTCATGCATAAATACACTTGCCTATGGATGGGTTTCAAATTTTATGAAGATTTGGGCTCCCAAAAGCTCAAAATACAGGCAAATTTTGACTTTCTGCCCCTTTTTTGAGTTGCAGAAAGCAGTTTTGGGAGATTTGATTTTTGAGGGGTCAAAGCAACTCCAAATTCAGAAATTCAAGTTGGGTTGGAAAGCAGACTTCCAGACCTTTCCAATGAGCTATCCTGCACCTGATTTGGACACCGGGAAGGCCCTCAAACAGAGCTGCAAAGGGGCGCGACCAGTCAAGCTCAGGGGCGCGACCACTCAGGCAAATTTGCCAGTTTTTGACCAGTTCAGCCAGCAAAGCACTGTTTTCACTTTGGTTGACTATTTGGGCATGTAAATGATGGATTCTTGTGTAAATTTCATGGCATTAGATACTTTTACTCTTCTTTACCTCTTTTAGAAGCTTCTTTGATGTAAATAGTGAATATTTAATGCATGGATAGGCTTCCTAAGTTTTAGAGGCAAGTTGTTGAGCTGGCCTATTATCTAGTGATTGATTTAGAATTTGTTCAACAGCTCCTAGGAAGCTGAGCTCGATCCCTAGAGGTGGGGAAAGGAGTTAGATCTTCTATATTATGCCTTCTTTTACTCATTTTCATGGTTGGACTCTTGAGGGAGAAGCTCTATTGTATATTTTACTTGTATCTCTGCAATTTGAGGAAAAGGAAGGCCAGGGTTTTGCAGACATCATTGTGGATTCTTGTGGATTATTGTGCTGATGGTGTGTTTCCTACTTGTCATTGTAAGTCTGTTTATGTGTTCCATCTCTTATTCTATTGCTGCTAATTAAACAAAAGAAGTGATAAGGTTTGAATTCATGCATGCCATGCTCAACTTTCAATTTTGTTTAATATTTATATTTTCCACTGTCTAGAGAGGATTCAAAGTCATTGTTTGCCCTCTTTAGCTTCTCTTCTTTTCTCCTTGATCATCCATCTCAGCTAAAGGCATCAGCACAAACTCCTACCTTGCCCCAAAGACCCACCTGCAAAAACTGAGCTCAATCCCCGCACCCTGAATTGCACCCCCTCCAATTGCCACCAAAAACCCCAAAAACTTTAAATCAACCCTCCTTATCAGTTTACTAGCCTAATATCTGTGTTACCTTGATTGGTCATCTCTTCCCATTGAAAATTTAACGAGATTGACCGGAGAGAGCCTTCTCATACCCCGTAGGGCTAGCTACGAGGTGAAATGGTTTGATGTTGCCTTGAAGGTTTGCCTTTCTCAGCCTGAGGTGAAATCTCAAGTGCTAACATGCGTGAAAGTGCGTGAACTAGAAAATAACTCTGTTGCACTATAATTTATTCTCTCCATGAAAGTGCGTGAACCAGAAAATAACTCTGTTGCACTATAATTTATTCTCTGCATGAAAGTGCGTGCACTTTTCTCTGCATGAAAGGAACTTTTCTCTGCATGAAAGTGCGTGAACTTTTCTCTGCGTGAAAGTGCCTGAACCAGAAAATAACTTTGCTGCACTATAATTTATCATCTGAGATGAGTGGGTTGCCATCAAGTACAACATATGTATTATAATGCCAACATCTTTCTCTTATCTAGTCGAGTAGAAAGGGGGAGTGGAGGTGTGTCCAGGTCCGTATGATGGCTATTTGTCAGGGGGAGTTACCCTTTGCCATTGATGACAAAGGGGGAGAGAAGGTAGTAGGAAGAGGTGTCATGATCGCAGGGGGAGTACTTTTGTTGCCATCAATGCCAAAGGGGGAGATTGTTGATCAGTGGTTGTCATTAATGTCAACCCAAGCAATACGGGGGGCTACCCCGATCTTGCAAGAGAATTTTGACTAGATAACTCATATTATTCTGTGTCAAAGATCTTCTCGATGGATTCTACTTGTCGAGATGTTTCCATTGATATATGGTACGCCTCCAGTTCTTCACGGTTTGAGAGTTATTTGCGTTTGAAGTTGGAACCCCGCATTAGTGGGGATAAATCCCAGGGGTTGAGACATCACCTTATTCTCCAACGATTGTCAATATATGACAGGGATTCTCATCGTAATCTTACATCGTATAAGTTGAATAAATTGAAAAATCCAAAGATAGTAAACCAATCATTGACTTCACACTCAGGTAGGAATCAGGATCATATGCCCTAAGCCAATCATTGGTTTGCTTGCAATTAACATCAAAATTAAGAAGAATTATTAAGGGTATGTCACTAAAAAAAATTAATTTAAGTCAATAAATATTAATGCAAATATTAGGAGGAATATTAAAGTGATCTAATTACCTTAGAACAAAAGATACATATTTTAAAATATTTAATATTCTAAATATATTATGCATTACTCCTCCAATGTACATTACGAAGCCCCTCCTTAACACTCGACGGTCAAATGATAAATATTGTTACTAAAGTATGTGGTGTCTCCTATAATTAAGGATCCCTATCCATTGTCTAAGTGAGAACCTTGTACTATATATATGTTGTGAAACCTTGGCATAGATGAGATGATGAACTGAACATATAATCTCTGAAATTTCGGGACTGCCCTAAAGGAAAATAAACCCAGATCAGAAATTTTGTTCCGGCTCAGTTTGTTACAGGTCTATCAAATGTTAGCGGAGCTTTTGGCAAGGTCTATGAAATATTAGCGAAGTATTTGGCAAGGAAGCGAGGTCCTATTTTGTTGCAGGTATATCAAAGGTTAGCAAGGTAGCGAGGTTCTGTTCTATTGCAAGTCTATCAAAAGTCTAATCACCGAAAGATTAGCGAAGATTTGGGCAAGGTAGTGAATTCTTAGTCCAGGCCTATATCACAGAAGTTCAAGCATAAAAAATATTAGTCAAGGAGTTACAAGTCTCTATCTAGAAGTTATAGGTCTTGGTCAAGAGTTGCCAAGCAATCATTACTATCTCAGACTACAAAACCTTGACCAAAGAAAAGTTTTGGACCTGAAATTACAAGTCTAAGATCTCAGTCCAAGGATTACTGTCTCCATTCAAGATCAAGTGAAGGATCAAGGTCTTGGAACCCCACTCAAATCTACCAAAGACAAGCAAGGAAATATCTTGATGATCTGCAATCTCATTTAAGGATCTGTGCCCTTCTGTTCAGCAACAAGCCTTGGTCTTCATTCCTCATTCAAAAACATCACAGGCCTGAACAACGTTGAATAACCCTTAGCTTGTTTTGAAAGGGACGAGAGGTAGCCCTGTAATCAAGCAAAGATAAAGAAGGTATGTATAATTCAAATTCCCTTCCTGTGTGTTAATAATGTACTTTAATAACTGTTGACTGCACCAGTGTTGTGAAAATCGCGATTTTTTCACCTTGCCGATCAAATCGCGATTTTTATACGAAAAAATTGCCTAATTTTTTTCGCCGATTTTTACTGAAAAAATCGCGATTTTTTCTTAAAAAATCGTGGGGGGTTGGGGCAGCACGATTTTATAATTTTTTTTTTGATTTTTCAATTGCTCATTTGGACAATGGCGCGCGCGGAGGGAAGAGGAGCTCTTGGAGACCAAGCTGAAGAGGGTTTTACTATTTAGCCAAATCTAAGTGCTTAGAGGAGAAAATCAAGAGGAAACCACCGATTTCTCCATAGAAACGGTATGAGGATTAATTTTTTATTTTTTTTTGTTTTCATTGTTTAAAAACATTGTTTTTGTATGTTTTTCATTGTTTTTGGTTGGGAAACTTGGTATGGGCACCATTTTTCTTTTGTTTTCATTGTTTTTAAAGAATTTTTTGTATTTCTTCATTGATTTGGGATGGGTAACTTGGTATGACTATTGGAACCATTTTTTTTTTTTTTGTTTTCATTTTTTTAAACATTGTTTATTTTTTTTTTTCTTGGTTTTTGGCATTTGCCATTTGGTTGGGTAACTTGGGTTTGGATTATGGAATGGTTGGGTAATTTGTGTTTGAAACTTTGAACTTTGGAATAGTTGTTTTAGGTTGGGTTACGGGTAACTTGGTTTTTCATTGTACAATCATCAATGTAAAAATAAAAAATTAAAATACTAAATTGTAATTTGTAAATTTGTAACTTGTAATTTTGTAAATGCTAAATTGTAATCCTAATCCTTATTTTCCCATATGTTCACAACTGCACCAAAACACCATTCAAGACTTCAAGTTTGCAACTTCAAAGTTCAAAAACAAACATGCCAAGGAAATTGGATCCTTTCTGGGAATATGCTGTACCTCATGTTCTGAATGATAGACAAAACTTGAGTTGCAAGTTGTGTGGAAAGGAGATGTTCGGGGGGGTGTACAGGTTGAAGTTTCACCTTGCACAAATCCTTGGACATGATGTGGGGCCTTGTACAAATACAAATCCTGAATTTATCCAAAGAGCCATGAGAGCATTGGGAGAATTAGAGCAAACTAGAGAGGCCAAAGAAGAACTCAAAAGGCAACTAAAAAGGTCAGCTGAAGGAAGTGGGCCAAGTGGCATTGATTCTACTGCAGCATCAGCGAATTCAGTAGCTGCATCATCATTTTTTGTTTCTCGAACCACACTTGGTTTACAGCCATCTATCGGTTCAACGCTAAAAAGAACCGAGAAAGAACAAGCTGACAAGTTGCTGGCAAAATTTCTCCTCTGGAGTGATATTCCTTTCAGCATTGTAAGGAATAATCCATTTTTCCAACCTGCTGTTGATGCTATTTCCAGTGTTGGCCCAGGGTACAAAATCCCTTCTTATCATGATTTCAGAGGTCGGATTCTTCAAAATGAAAAGCGTGACTGCACCCAAAGATTGGAGGATTTTAGGGCATCATGGGCAAAAACAGGATGCACTGTTATGTCAGATGGTTGGACTGACCAAAAGGGGAGAACCCTTTTAAACTTCTTGGTTAGTTGTCCCAAGGGGACTATGTTTATCAAATCTGTTGATGCATCTAATCAAATCAAAGATGCAGAAACTTTATGTGCTTCGCTGGATGTGTTTATTTTGGAGGTGGGTGAACAACATGTTGTCCAAGTCATAACGGACAATGCTCCAAATTATGTTGCTGCTGGTAGGATGCTTATGGACAGGCATCCTACTTTATTTTGGACACTTTGTGCTGCCCATTGTATTGATTTGATGTTAGAGGACATAGGGAAAATTCCCTTTGTCAAAGATATTGTTGACTCATCAAAAAACATTACAAAGTTTATATATAATCATACATCTGTGCTTAGCTTGATAAGAAGATTCACCAACAACAAAGAGTTGGTGCGCCCCGCCATTACACGGTTTGCCACCAGTTTCATATCTCTTCAATCCCTTTTGATTTCTATGTGGGATGTGAAGAGAATGTTTCTTTCAGAGGAGTGGCGTGCTTTGCCAATGAGCCGCAAACCAGAAGGAGAGCCCGTATGCAGACTAGTTTCATACCAGGAAGACTTCTGGGCGGGAGTGTAGGAGGTGTGCGTCGTTACTGAACCTTTGGTAAAGGTTCTTCGGTTGGTTGATGGTGAGAAGCCCGCAATGGGCTATTTGTATGAAGCCATGGACAGGGCCAAATAAGCCATTCGGGCCTACTATGATGACAAGGGAGATGATGGGTTTCAAAAACAACTCCTTCTATGGGGAGTGATTGATGAGCGATGGAA